>JAODAL010002318.1:0-199575 GCA_025379985.1 Phyllomedusa bahiana
AGGATAGAAAATGTATATTTTTACTTGTTATAAATATTTATGTTTTGCACTTTTTCTTAAATTTTTTTGTATGTTTTTTTATTTTCCAGTGACCCTTTTGAGAAAAGGGCTAAAAAGGGCCGAAAGTCCAAATTTTTCCCAGTCACTTTTTTTAACTGTTTTAAAAAAATTTTTTGGGAGCCTGTGGAATTGAATTATAATTTAAAAGTAATCTTTTTTTCATCACTTGGGGTGTCGGGGTCAATCAACATATAGCGTTTTGTTGGTGGAATTATATTCAAAATATTTGACCTTTCCCCCGATTGAGAATTAAACCCAGTGGGGCCCAACCCCACTTATTAATTTTTGGCCATTTAAATGGGCCATTGAAAATCGCTGCGGGTTTCCCAAATTTGGGTAGGTTTGGGCCCCTTTTTTGTCATTTAAGACCCCTTTTCCCCTTTTAAAGGGGGAAAGGACGAACAAAGGGAAAAAGAAGAAGGGTGACCCGGTGGTTCCCGGCTTTTTTCAGGAATTTAAATTCTCTGGAGAAAAATCGCCCCGGGTTTACAAAAGGCCAACGCTGATGCATTGTCACGGGTACCAATTTTATTTGGGACAAAGTGTCCGCCCCAAGGTTTTTGGCAAAGGGGGGGGGGGGGATATGTAAGGCCCCAAACTGGGAAAAGGGGCTGCGATTTGGGGTTGTATTTTTTCCCCCGCCCCGGTTCTCGGGGGTAGCCCGGAAAAGAGCAAAAAATACATGCCAACCAAAAGGGAAAAAAGCCTTGGTGGAGTGAAAGGCCCTTTTTAAATAAGGGGTCGGGAGTTTCAGGAAAATGTCGGAACCCTACTTTTTTTTGTCTGGGGTTTTACGGCTACCAAACCATTCCCCGGGGCGGCCTTTCATTGGGAGTAAGCATAGAGCAGGGTGGGTGCTTACTCCCCATGGCTCCATGGTTTTCCCGGTGGTATATAAGGTCAGCAGGTAAGCTGACTGGGCGGGCTGCATCTCCAGTCTACCTTCTGGGCTGGAGACATTCACACTGGTGGACGCCAGTGTCTGCTACACCATCTCCCAAGGTGCTAGTGAGGGAACTACACCTGTGTATAGTAAGCGCTCAGACGAGCAGGAGTTTTGTTTATGTTTATATGTTTGCCGTGCATGTATTGCCATACGTTTTTGTTCTGCTGGTGCAATAAACACACAGAAGAAAGAAACCGTTTGAACCAGATATCTGCCTCTGTCTCATGCCTGAAGGACTTGTGAGTGATCCCAGAGCTGTGCAAGCTCACAATGTATACATATACACATATATATACATATATATATATATATATTGTCACGGAGTGACCTTAGGTGGTCGCATGGTTCTGCCACTAGGTGGCGTACGTGCCACCGAGAGCCTGGTCTCGGTGGGGGAAGCCAGGTATTGTCGGTCAGCAGCATTTGGGTGCTGACCCTTATACCTAGCACGGCTAATGTTCAGCCATTAAGGGCTGGCCTTCCCGGAACAACTGCAGATAGGTGGGTGGTTGTTCCCACGTTCCAGGTCTTTGGGTTCCGGCCCAGGTATTGGGTGCATCTGGAGCACCTATTAAAGGTCTCCTACTACAGGAGATCAGGGGGCGTGGTTGCTACCTGAAGGTTTGGAGCAGCAGAGCTGGGAGAGAGCTCTGGCCCCCGGAGGCTTGAGGAAAGCCTATTATACAGTGGAATACTGTGGTATGTGGTGCTGTGCGGTAGGCATAGGCCACATTAGTGAGGGACACATTGAATGTGTAGTCAGTGGCTAGACGGCCGAGGATTTTATTTATGTTTTGTTGTTTGTGTTCTGTATACGGTGCCTCAATAAAGCTGGTTGAGGCCAGTTTAAACCAGAAGCCTTTGTCGGTGTGCCAATACCTTCTACAAGAGACGGCGATCCGGAGCTAAGTACCCCCAGGACGGCCCAGGAGGGCGTCCCGACGAGAGCAAGTCGTTACACATGGTGGAGGCATGCAAAGGGCATAATTGGCACTAACAGATGTGTGCACAAAGCGGTGCAAAAAAAAAAAAAAAGGCAGTTTGCATAGGACTGCTGCTGTTGGCATAGGACTGTCGGATACTAGTCTTGTGCGAGCCAGGATCTGTCGAAAGAGACTGCCTCAGTAGAGCAGGAAACGGTCTCTGGAGAGACAGGGGACGCACCCCAGAAAAGAGACTGTTGCTGCTGCCTGGGAAAAATCTGTTTGCAATGGAGGAGCTGCTTGCCCAGTTGGTGCAGTCAAATGCCCAGCAGCAGGAGAAAAATAAACTGTGGGCCCAGCAAGTGGCTAAACAACGAGAGGACACTGAGAAGCTACAGGCACAGTTTAAAGCGGATCAAGAGGCGATAAAGGCACTTCTCAATACTATTCCCCGGTATGAGGAAAGTGGACTCACTGCAAACCAAGCTGCCTTGGGGTTTGGAGGTGCGGAGCCAAAGATGGATAAGATGGCTGCCAAAGTTAATCAACCGGACTGGTGTAATGGATGCCTACAGGTCGACAGGTGCCGGAGCGGATGTTCTGTGGCCAGGAGGTCTAGCCGTCCAGCAAAGAAGAGGTCCACGTCTGGAGAGACTGCATCACTGCGGGACCTGCATGCTGCCGTTGCCACGGGCAACCACCTGCAGGAGCCTGCTACCACCGCCCAGCAGAGGGAGCCATGTTGGAGATGCCACGAAGTGGAGAGATGTGCTCCTGACTGCCCTCTCAGGAGGAGGCCGGAGAGGTCGCAGCTGCAAGCCCTGGAGCTCAAGGTGAATGGAGCCCCACCCATGGCTGACATGGACAGTCAGCAGGAGAGGTCCAGACTGAGCTCAGACATCAGACCCGGTAAGACTGTTCCTGTTATGTATGAAACGGGTATTAAGACTTTCTATCAAGTCCAGGATGTGTGTGGTCACCAGGGTGGGCAAAATGGAGGCACAGACACACTGCCAGGCCTTGAGAGGAGTCCTGAGGGTGATGAGACTGTGAAAAATGGACTTGGGAGGTCCGATGGACTCAGTATGTTACCTGCTGTGTTGCCTGGGGGAGTGGACAATTCCAATGTTGCTTTCTGTGGTATAAAAGCTGCGTCTATTACAGACGGTACTAATGGGTTAAATGTACATGTAACCAACAGCTATGTCACACAGCATGGGCAGGGGGATGCTAGCTGTATCACAAAGCTAGCTCCAGTTACTACTGTGTGTGTGAAAGCAACTAGAGGTGCTGCAGCTACTGCAGTAATGAAGAGCAGCTCAGGTCTGCCCCTGGAGGTCATTGCTGTGTGTGAAGAAAATGCAATGTGTGAACAGGCTGCTATAGAATCTGCAGGCAGAGCAGAAAAGGGGATTAGCTCTAGTGTGCCCCTAGTGGTCATAGGGCAGAGCAGCCTGAGTAGCACAGGTGATGTGTGTCCTGTTAGGGATAGCCAGCAGTTCTGTTCTGTTCTTGTTTGTCCCAGTGAGATGTTTGCATATTCTGATGGGAACTCTGCAAGTGTGTGGCCTGAAAGAGAAATGGCCTACCATGAAGGGTATTGTTCTGGTGAGATGTATGCATGCAGGAATGAGACCTGTGATAGATGTGTTGAGATAATGTGTGCTGAGCTCTGTAGTACTACGGATTTCACTTGCCTCAATGGTTGCTGTATTGCCAGTAGCTTTTACTGCCCTGGTCACAAAGACTGCAGTGATGGAAGGAGTGAGCTGCTAGACCCCACAGAGGAGGGTGTGTGCTTGAACCCTAGTGAGAGGCAGGTGAGCGGGTTTAAATCCCCAGATGGTAAAGAGGTGTCTGGTTCTGAGGCAGCTGATACATTTTCCTTACAGGTTATGGAGAAACAGATTAACAGTATCTCAGAGGTATTATGTCCTGTGGTTTGGGGTGAACGGCAGATGGATGCCATTTGCAGCGAGATGTCCGCTGAACCTACAGAGGCTAAAAAGGTGACTAAGTTGCCTAATGTGAACACGGCCAGTTTGGTGTATGACTGGGAGAACTATACAGGTAATAGCCGGGCGATTATGACTAATGTCCCATGTACAAATGTGTCTGCCAGTGCCTCCCGCTCGTTGTGTGAATTTGATGTGGAGCAAGATATAGAAGTATCCCAGGTAGAAGCTGTGAGGGAAACATCTCCACCCATTGATGCAGAGTATCTGCTGCTAGAAAGCGCCAGTGAGAAGTGTGCACAGGGGAAGATATCCTCTGTCCCTGGTGAGGTGCCAGGTAAGGTCATCATGGCAGACAAATCGTCTATAGAGGTTGCCAATGGTGACGCTGAAACCATTAGCATGCCTGCTGATTGTGGTGAGGTTTGCATTGCGGAATATGCACTGTTTGTGGCCCCTATAGTGATATGTAAGCCTGCACAGAGGGTTACCACAAGTCAAACACCTGTTAGGGGCTGTAAAGCTTAGGTGAGTACTAGGGACCCCTGTGGTCATGCAAGGATATTGCATGAAAAAACGGAAACAGGCCATGTATGTGGTCTTCCCACTGCTGTACGTCAAGTGTATGGAGGGACAAGTGAGTCCTCAGACATTAGAAACTCACCTGGTAGAGAAGCTGAGATCACCGGTAGAGGTTTCCCAGAGGTAGCGAGGGCCTACAGTAACCCTGTGATTATTGACCAGCAGGTTATGGGTAGGTTATGGGTAGCACAGATGTACCATATACCACGGTGGGTGCTAGTCCAGAGAAATTAGAGGATGTAGTAGGCTGTAAACGGCAGGAGATGGTCAGTGAGGACCTGCAGACTTGTGTTGAAGAGAGGTTTTGGGTTCCTCATAGTCCTGCAGACAAAGTGGTAGCAGGTTTGGGCTCAGGTGTGCCCCAAGCGGCCATAGTGGATAGCAACTCTGAGAAATCTGCTGTCATTACAGCTTCTGATGAAGATAGTGTGGTGGCTGGGCCCAAACAGGGGTCTTTTGTGAGACCCAAAATAGGGAAGACACTGCCCAGTGGGCCCAATGCTAAGGCCGTTTGTGTGAGGAAGAAGGTTAGTAGGTATGATAGCACTGATATTGTAGTTGTCAATAGTAGCCCAATAAATGTCAGCATGCGGACTGAAGGGGAGGACTTCAAGGTGGCAGAGCACATATGCGTGGTACCATCTATAGAAAGTGGCTATGACCGGTCAGTCGCCGATTGTAGGATGAATGCGTGCTATGAGCCCACAGCTGAGTTGTACGTGAAAAATGTTGTCTCTGCCCCTGAGGATATAGGGAAGATGTTGCCCCAAAGTAGGAGCTTTGACCCAGGAGGAAGGGTTATGCAGGGTGATGAAGTCCTACGGTCTTTATCAAAGGGGAGGGATATGTCATGGAGCGACCTTAGGTGGTCGCATGGTTTTGCCACTAGGTGGCGTACGTGCCACCGAGAGCCTGGTCTCGGTGGGGGAAGCCAGGTATTGTCGGTCAGCAGCATTAGGGTGCTGACCCTTATACCTAGCACGGCTAATGTTCAACCATTAAGGGTGTTGGAATAATACTTATTACTGTGTGCAACAACCACTTCTGTATGTATTGCATGTGTGAGTCTTTGTCAAGGGATATTGTCATTGTTGATAAAGTTAGGCTGTTTAAAAAAAAAACACTGAGAGGAAGAGACAGCTCAGATTTTTTTTTTCTGCAGATGGACTGATAGATTCAGACATGTTCTCATGTGTGCTGAGAAGTTATACTTGTTCTCTTCAAGAATAAAGTTCCTTTTGCTGTTCAACTACTGGATAATGATCTGGATAATCTGCTGCTAACAGGTTATGGGCCCAGTATCCAAGTATTCCAGTATCCCAGAACAACAGTAAAGTGTGAACAGTGAGAAGATAAATAAGAAGATAAGATGGCTGCTAGTAGCAATCCTGTGAAATTCTCAGTGCCAAGCCTGACAAACCAGAACTACCAATCCTGGAAATTCAAGGTGAAGATGCTTCTAATAAGAGAAGGTACGTGGAAATATACACAGGAGCCCAAGCCTGATCCTCCATCAGAGGAATGGATAGAGAAGGATCAGAAAGCACAGAGCACTATCTCCCTCACTATAGATGATGACCAGATTGTACACATATGCAAATGTAACACTGCAAAGGACATGTGGGAAGAGCTGCAGAAAGTGCATGAAAGAACAAATCTCAGCAATAAGCTTTATCTAATGAGGAAACTGTATCAGTCCAAGTTAAGTAAGGGCCAGAATATGCAGGACTACATCAGAGACACCCTAGAAATAGTGGAGCGTCTGCGCGGAATAGGCGAAAACATAAAAGACTTCCATGTTGCTGCACTGTTACTCAGCGGTCTCCCAGAAAGCTATGACACACTGGTCACTGCACTAGATGCACGGCCTGATGATGAGCTCACATTAGAGTATGTGAAAGGCAAGCTTGTGGATGAGTATAAGAGAAAAACAGAGAGTACAAGCAGCAGTGATATGTCCACCGCAGAATCTGCATTAAAGACTCAGGATCATACAACACATAAGAGTCATATAAAGGAAACATGTGAATGCTTTGTATGCAGGAAAACTGGTCACATAAAGGCAAATTGCAGAATCTGGAAAGCAAAAATGAATCAGCTTAAAGAAAAAGGGAACAATCAGAAAGCCAAAAGTGCTATTAAAGAAGAAAAGGACATTGTGTGTGCTGAATCGGCATTTAATACAAGTACAGGCAGATCAGCAAGACATGCATGGTGCATAGACTCCGGGGCCACAAGCCCCATGACAAATAACAGAAGTTTCTTTTCTAACCGGACCAAAGCAAATCAGAAAAAGTCATCTTAGCCAATGGTCAGTATATAACTTCAGAAGGAATAGGAGATGGCTTCCTCACTGCCAAGTCTCTCCAACAGAAACCAGAAAGATCCAAGTAAAGGATGTGCTCTATGTTCCAAGTCTTGAAAGCAACTTGTTATCAGTGAAGAAACTCACAAGACAGGGGAATGTAGTTACTTTTATGGATGACAACTGCATCATCACAAGAGAGGGTCATACTCTTGCAAAAGGAAATATCAAAGATGGATTGTACCAGTTACAATATCAGGAGGCTGTTTATACTGTCAAACAAGAACATGAGAATTGCATCCATGTATGGCATCGACGTCTTGGGCATAGGGACCCAGAAGCAATAAGAAAGCTAGTTCAGGAAGAGCTTGCTAACGGCGTTACAATTGACCAATGCAGTCAGAAGATGAAGTGTACTAGCTGCCTTGAAGGTACAATGACAAGGAAATCATTTCCTAAACACAGCACCACTACATCAGCACAGCTCATGCCAGTCAAGAAATAATTTGGTTGAACCAACTGTTAGAGGATCTTGGTAAAACTCCAACTCAACCTGTTACGATTTATGAAGACAACCAAGGATGTATTAAACTCGCCAGCAGTGAAAGGATCAATGCCAGGACTAAACACATTGATGTAAGACATCACACCTGCGAGATTTAGTGGAACATGGTATCATTGACTTTGTCTACTGCGAAACTGACAAGATGATAGCTGATGCCATGACAAAGCCATTGCCAAGAACCAAGTTTGAAGATTTCAGGAGGATGATGGGACTAATTGGATAAGTAGTTGTTGAGTGGGGGTGTTGGAATAATACTTATTACTGTGTGCAACCCAAACCCCTTTTGTTTGTAAATTTCTTGTGTGAGCCTTTGTTTAAGGGGGTATTGTCAAATTGGGTTTATAAAGTTTGGCTGTTTAAAAAAAAAAAAATGGGAGGAAGAGACGTCGATTTTTTTACTGCAGATGGAATGGTTTTATTCGGGAAAAGTTTCATGTTTTGCTTTTAGGGGGTTATTTACTTTTTTATTTTAAGAATAAAGTTTTTTGCTGTTCAACTACTGGTTAAAGGTTTTGGATTAAACTTTTTTGCTAACAAAGGGGGTGGCCTTCCCGGGGAAAAAATTTAGATGGGTTGGGGGGTTGTTCCCCGTTCAGGTCTTTTTCGTTCCGCCCAGGTTTTGGGTGATCTGGGGAAACCCATTAAAAAGGGTTCCCACTACAAGGAGGGTCGGGGGGGGTGGTTGCCCACCTGAAGGGTTTTGGGGCCCGCAGAGCTGGGAAAAAGCTTGGCCCCCGGAGGCTTGGGAAAGCCCCTTTTTTAATGGGGAAAAATTTTGGTTTTGTGTTGCTGTGCCCGGGGGCATAGGCCCCATTAGTGAGTGGGCACATTGAATGTGTAGTCAGTTGGGTAGGGCGGCCCGGGTTCTATTTTTGGTTTTTTTGTTTTTTTTCTGGTTTTCGGTGCCTCAATTTAAAGGGTGGTTGAGGCCAGTTTAAACCCAATAGCCCCTTTTTTCGGTTGGTGGCCAATTAAAAAAATTTTCCTAAAAGGGGAAAAGGAAGATCCCGGGCTAAGGGACCTGGACGGCCCAGGGGAAAAGCGTCCCGAACCCGGGGGAAAGTCGTTTCACTATATTAACCTACATTTTATTTATTTTTTTAATTTTATTTTTATATATATATTTTATTATATATACACATGACTTGACCCCTTGAAATATGGGAAATGAAAATTTGACCTAAAAATACCCCAAAAAAAAAATTTTATCTAGGGCCCCATGATTTTAAATTTATCGGAAACCGACATTCCCCCATTAGAACCAAAATGAACTTTAAAATTTACGGTTTTAGTTTGTATCTTTTTAAAGCTACAAAGGAAAAAACCCAAAGTCATGTGCGGGTTTTTTAAGTTGTTTCGTTTTTGTACCCCACTTTTATGTTGGCAAACCACTTTGCAAAGCAATAAAAATATTGCGTCCAGTTTTTTCTTGGGTTTTTTATTTTTAGTCTTCCCCAAAAAAACCCTTCCAGATTCCGGACTTTTGGATTAAAAAGCAAAAAAACATAGAGTGAATACAAAATTTAAAAATTGTTTTACTCCTTCCATTAAAATTTATAGTCAATGGAAACATTGTATTCTTTGTATCACTATTTACTATGTTAAAATGTTTAGTGGAAGAGGGGTTTAAAAAGTCCATCCAAAATTTTTTTTAATATTTATAAATCTTTTTACATGACACAACTTTTAGTAAAAAATTTTCTTTTAATGCAATTTAAAATATTTAAAGGGCAGTTGAAAAATTTGGGTTTTTTTCCCGCCTTTTTTTTTTCAAAAAATCAGTTTTTTTTTTGTTTTTTATTTTTTTTTTTGGGTTTTAATTAATTTTTTGAAAATTTGACACACAAAAGTTTTCAGGGTTCGGGGGCCCCAAAAACACCAAACATTAAACCAGAATGGGAGATGTACTTTAAAAATGCCCGTGTCTATATTTCTTTGAAACCTTTTCCAGCCAGTTTTAGACCTGCATTTTTAAAGTTCAATTTTTGAACTTTTTGGGCAGGGGGATTATTGTTAGAAAGGTTTTACTTTAAATAACTAAATAATAAAACCTTAAGGGGGGATCTTTTTTAAAAAGAAAATTTTTTAAAACTGGGAATGAATGAAAAAATCATCTTAATAGGGGGTTTTCTCCCTTTGGGGGGGGAGCACCTTATAGGGGTGTGGAGATTAAAATTGCCCCTTTTTTCCCCCTCAACGAAAGCATCGCATATCACAAGGCATTATGGGAAAGGAGCTTTTTTAGCTCTTGCCCCCTCTTTTGGTTTTAACAAATCCTAAATTTGCATTTGACCCAAATGGGGTCCCCTTTTGGAAAAAAAGAAGGGATTGGCTGGGAAAAAGGGTGCTTTTGGGGTGAAAATTGCCTCCAAAAAAAAGGGGCCTTGAGCTTCTCGTCCTTTCCCATAATGCCCCTTTTGATTGCAGATGCTTTTGTGGATTGCAAAAAGGCCAAATTTTGATTTTTCCACAAAACCCATTTTGGGAAATCTCCCTAAGGAGAAAAACTTCCCTTTTGAGCTTTCTCATTGCCTCCCACTCAGAAAGAAACATCACTTGCTCTTCTGACGGGGGGCAAACCCCCGAAAACAGCCTGCTCCCAGGGGGGTTTGTTGCTGGCTTGGCAAAAAATTTCCCTTTTGCTTTCCAAAGACCCAGTGGGTCAAAAAAAAATTTGGGGGTTTTTTTACTCCAAAGGAGGGGCTAGGCTTCCCCCAGCCCCCTTTCCCATAATGCCTTGTAAAAAAGTAATTTTTTTTTATGAGATTTAGTTTATGATAGAGTTGGGCCCAAAATTTTTTGGGGAAAGGAAGAGAGAACTTGAGAAAATGCTAGAGTGAAATTTCTAAAAACATCATGAGTCACATTTGTGCCGTAATTCTGGCACAACTTGCACCAAAAATATTGTTGTACATGCTTTACACCATGGTTATGATTTGTTTTAGACAGTTGATAGACTCAACTGCACCTCGTCCACAAAAAGGGGTTGTGGTCTTGATCAAAGGTCTGACTTCATGGGGAAAATAAGGCATGGTTTAGCAGGTGAAGCCTGTGTCAAAAATGCGACATAATTTGGAAGCAGTAAGTGGCACACAATAAGCTAACTTTTTTTAAAAAAGGGGTTTAAAATTTCACTAAAACAGTTCTAAAAATTCACCCGCCCTTTCCCGAAAAATATGATAAAAATTTTGGGGGATTGTAAGAATGTTAGGGTAGCTTTTTAAAAACTGTTTTTTAGAGTTTTGAATCACAAAAGGGATTTTGGGAAAGGGGGCTGGAAAGCCCCATGCGCCCTCTTTTGGTTGTAAAAAAAATCCTTTAATTTACTTTGATTAAAATGAAACTTTGAGAAGCAAAAAGGGAATTTAATTGGGCAAGCCCAAAATTTTTTATCTACATACCCCGGTTTTTTTGGGGGGGGTTTTTCCCCTCATCAGTGTAGAGCAGGGGTTATTGGCTTGATGGTGGGAGGCAATGAGGGGGTATGAGGAGGGGAACATCCCCCTTATGGAGAGAAACCATTAAGGGTGTAGTGTTTTGTTTTGCCTTTTAGCCCACTACTCAGCATCTGCATATCACAAGGCATTATGGGAAAGGAGCTGGAAAGCTCACTGCGCCTCTATAGGTTGTAACATATCCTCAATTTACTTCTGATTCACTGAATCTTTGAGAAGCAAAAAGGAATAATTGTCAACCCAAATATTGCTCATCTACATACGCGTTTTGGGGTTTTGCCCCTCATCAGTGTAGAGCAGAGCGATATTGGCTTGACTGGTGGAGGCAATAAAGTGGGTATGAGGAGGGGAACATCTCTCCTTTAGGGAGAGCACCAGTTAAGGTGTGTAGTGTTTTGTTTTCCCTTTTTTAGCCCACAACTCAGCATCTGCATTTTCACAAGGATTATGGGAAAGGAGCTGGAAAGCTCACTGCGCCCTCTATAGGTTGTAACAAATCCTCAATTTAGAGTTAGATAGTAATAATAAATCTGCCCCTACAGTTGTGTTCTAACGACCTTATGTATGAATACTCACTAGTAGTAAGACTGTCTTTGTTGCCCTTTGCAACCAATCAGAGCTCAAATTTTATTTTTCCAGAGTACTTACAGCAAGATAGTTTTTATAAATGTCACCCTTAGTGCCTAACTGAAGTTTGAATTCCGTTGTAGAGAAGAACTTTTAAGGGATCTTTGCACCATGCTCCTACTTGCCAAAAAAGTGAAGTGCTGCTGGATAGAGTGACTCTCCTTCCATTACATAGCTACATAGTTACATATTTTGTAAGGCCAAAAAAAAGACAAGACATCCATCCAGATCAGCCTTTTGTGCTAAAGTGTTGATGCAGAGGAAGGCAAAAAAAAAAACAACGAGGCAGGAGCCAATTGTCCTTATTTTAGGGAAAAAAAATTTCCTTCCCTGCCCTCCAATTGGCAATGGGAAATTTAATCCCTGGATCGACGATCCTACTCCAGAGTCCTAGTCATTATAACTTGTTGTATTATTATGCTCCAGAAATGCATCCAAACCCTTTTTGAACTCTGTCATTGAATTCACCATGACAATTTCCTCTGGTAGAGAGTTCCACAGTCTTACTGCTCTAACAGTAATAATCCCTTTCTATGTTTATGTAGAAACTTTCTTTCCTCAAGTCATCGAGGATGCCCCTTTGTTCTAGATACAGTCCTGGGTACAAATAAATCTTAAGAGCAGGGGCGTCGCTAGGCTGTTTTATTCAGGGTCGCGGCCCCGAAATAAAACTCCCCGTGCCCCCAGTCTCCCGGGCTCCAGCCCCTGCCCGTGGGCTTGGAGCCCCCGAAATGGCCCTTCAGCTGCATGTGCGTCCGCTGGACGCAATGCAGCTGAAAGGGTTCTGCGGAGCAGAGACGGAGCGCTCCTGCCCCCCAGACAGTGTCGGAACGGCTCTGGGTCCGACACTGCGGGGCCGCTGGGTCCTCACAGCGCTGAGGACCCGCCGCGGCCCCGTGCGCCTCAGCCGGCTGCGTCGCGATGATGTGATGTCATCGCTACGCTGCTGTCCCCCGGCGCCACAGGGGCGTCATAGGCCGTGCGCCCGAGGAGCTGCCGGAGGAGCGCGGGCTGAAGAGGAAGAAACGCGCTCGCCCGGGGGGGTTAAGGTGAGTATGAATGTTATTTTTAAAGCGTTTACCTGCCTCAGTGCCCCCAAATGCCTGCCTGTGGCCCCCCTATTCCTTCCTGTGGCCCCCAATTATCCCTGCTGTGCCCCCATAATGCCTGCCTGTTTGGGCCCCCCTTTTCCTGCCTGTGGCCCACATATCCCTGCCTGTGGCCCCCATATCCCTGCCTGTGGCCCCCATATACTGCCCATGGCCCCATATCCCTGCCTGTGGCCCCATATATGCCTGTGGGGCCCCCAAAATGCTGCCTGTGCCCCTATAATGCCTGCCTATGGCCCCAATATCCCTGCCTGTGGCCCCATATACCTGCCTGTGCCCCTATAATGCCTGCCTGTGGCCCCATATACCTGCCTCAGTGCCCCTATAATGCCTGCCTGTGGACCCCATATCCCTGCCTGTGGCCCCCATATTACTGCCTGTGGCCCCCATTTACTGCCTGTGGCCCCCATATCCCTGCCGTGCCCTATAATGCCTGCCTGTGGCCCCATATCCCTGCCTGTGGCCCCATATCCTGCGTGTGGCCCCCATTGCTGCTGTGCCCCTAATAATGCTGACTGTGCCCCCCATATACTGCCTGTGGCCCCCAAAATCCTTGCTGTGGCCCCCATATGCTGCCTGTGGCCCCCATATACTGCCTGTGGCCCCATATACTGCCTCAGTGCCCCTATATTCTGCCTCAGTGCCACTATATACCTTCTTGTGGCCCCTATATACTGCCTCAGTGCCCCCTTATACTGCCTGTGGCCCCATATACTGCCTCATTGCCCCCATATACTGCCTGTGGCCCCATATACTGCCTCATTGCCCCCATATACTGCCTGTGCCCCCCCATATACTGCCTGTGCCCCCATATACTGCCTGTGGCCCTATATCCCTGCCTGTTGCCCCATATACTTCTTCAATGCCCCTTTATACCTAACTGATGGGACTGCTATACCTATAATTAATGAGTTGATTGAATAGTGAGTATTCTATGATATTTGTTTCCAAATCCTCAGTGACTAGTATTGGCCGGGAGCAATCAGCATGAAGGTGTGAACCGGATGGAGAAGAGAAGGGAAGGTGAACGACGCTGATCAGAAATGATGTCTCCGGTGAGTCACTAAATGTAACTGCAGTGTAATCACTTATATGTCTGCAGAGCGTCTACATACAACTAGTAACTACCACTATATGGTCACTATATGGCAGTGGTATATGTCTTCAGAGTCTGTGTACAGCTGATAGTCACATGTGGGGTCTGGCAGGATTATTTGATCCTTATGTAGTAATAGTTTTGGGTCTTGGTTTTGTAGGAGGGTTTTAGTAACAATCACTGTCTGGTAGATTTGCTCCATGTACGGTGTATGTTTTGGTGACTGTTTAGGGGTATTGTCATATGAAGGTGAGAAGTTCTGAAAAAGTAAATTTGTCATTGGTGATTTTACTGTACAGTGACTGCTGAGGAGATGGACGGGATCTGTGTGGGATGTGCAGAAAATTAGTGACAGGAACACAAGGTTTTTCCTGTAAAAAAACATCCACAGTTCACAATGAGGCGTGAAAAATGTCGTGTGAACCCAGCCCTACCCAGAAAAACACAAAGGGCCCAAGCCCCGGATGTTTTAGGACCCTAGCAACGCCCCTGCTTAAGAGAGATCTCTATATTGACCTTTAATATATTTAAACATATTTATTATGTCACCCCAAAGCCGTCTTATCTCTAAGCTAAATAACCCTAATCTTGCTAATCTTTATGGGTATTGCAGTCCACCCAGTCCTTTTATTATTCTTGTTGCCCACCTTTGTACCTGTTCAAGCTCTACAATGTCTTTCCTGTGCACGGGTGCCCAAAACTGTACACAATATTCCATGTGTGGACTAACCAGTGACTTGTATAATGGGAGAATGATGTTCTCATCATGTGCACCCATAATCCTATTAGCCTTGGCAGCTGCTGCCTGACACTGGCTGCTACAATTTAGTTAATTGTCCACCAGGATTCCCAAGTCCTTCTCCATATCACTTTTACCCTGCGTTTTTCCATTTAACACGTAATCATGTAATGGATTTTTCCTCCCCACGTGCATAACCTTGTATTTATCTGTGTTAAACCTCATCTGCCATTTCTCTGCCCAGGCCTCCAACTTATCCAGATCCCTTTGTAATAACATATTATCCTCTATTGTGTTGATTACTTTACAGAGCTTAGTATCATCTGCAAATATCGATATTCTACTGTGCAATCCGTGTGTAAGATCATTAATGAAACTATTAAAGAGGATAGGGCCCAATACTGAGCCATGTGGAACCCCACTAGTAACAGGGATCCAGTCAGAGTACGTACCCTTAATTACTACCCTTTGTGTTCTATCACTGAGCCAGTTACTTACCCACTTGCAAGCATTTTCCCCCAGTCCAAGCCCTCTCATTTTACTTACCAACCTTTTATGTGGAACAGTATCAAATGATTTAGAGAAATCTAGATATATTACATCCAATACTTCACCCTGATCCAGTCTAGAACTAACTTCCTGCACTTCTTCCTGGGTTAGACAAGAATCATTTAAGTTGGAGTTTACCTCATCCCACTTCTCATCAACGGAAAGGTCATCTTCCTCGGTAAATACAGTGGAGAAATTTTTTTTTTTAAAGGTTTGCTTTTTACTCATCACCCTCTACAGTCTCTCCCTCAATACTTTTTAAAGAGCCAACATTGTCTGTTTTAATCTTTTTACTATTTATATAATTAAAAAATATTTCGGGGTTACTTTTACTTTCTATGGCAATATGTCTTTCTGTCTCCAGCTTTGTTTTTACTAACGGAGTATGTTGAAAAATATATTCTCTATCACCATATTATATCTCGTAATAGTTGTAAGGAATAGTTTCGTGCTGTAATTTTAAGTTGATGGAATATACAAACAGACAAAAAGATTTAAAAAAAACAGGAAGAATTCTATAGGTAGAATAGGTCAGGTCATCTATAAAGAGAGCTTGAAAACAATGGTTAAGACCTTCTCTAAGCCTGCAACTGTTATCTACAGGTCACGAGATGACTATATGAAAAATAAATTCTTACTTTTTTTTTTTTTTTTTCTAAATACCAGTAGGAAACTGCAAACTTCCCTAATATATCTCACATAAAAGGCAGTACAATGAAGTAACAATGATTTATAATGCAGTGCATATATAATAATTTTAGTTACCAAGTGCCTGGCAGTCAGAGCCACCCAAACTCCTAGAGAAAAAGCAGGCAGTAACACAGCATTACTAGGCATTGCATATTGGAATTAAAGGGGTTTTGCCACAAAGTAAAATTGATGTGGGAACCTTGCAAATTAAATAATAAATATTTTTAACATTCATTATTATTAAAAATTCAGGACTGTTTTTGTTTTAGATCCTCTTTTAGGGATCCATTGTTTACAGCTCGTCTCCAAGGGATGCGACCACGGCTGAGAGTTCCTCAGTCCTGGCCACACATGCTCAGACATCACCTCTCCTCTCAGGCAGCTACTGAGTGTTCAAACCCCAGGTGCTGTCATTCTACTCCTATCCTCTGTACTCCTTAATAATTAGTCAAACAGTGCAAATAAATAAAAAAAGAAAGCTTAATGAGGCATGTGTATTGATAAAGAGATTTGATTCCTGCAGAGATTTGAACCTAGGATCCTTGTGCTGTGAGACAAAAACTTTACCTCTGAGCTACATTGTAACTACTCACAGCTCTATACATAAACAGACCTTTCTTTGACTAGAAAGAGGAGAGGCATGGTAATGTAATCCTGCCGATTCACTTGATAAGCAATTAAAAAAAAAAATAATAATAATTCAATAATTCAAATAAATCACCCCCTTCTGAGCACATAGAGTTGAAGAGTTGGATGCAGGAGGTATGAGATGAGATCGTGGCAAAACCCCTTTAAGGCAACAGCAGTTCCATTGCCTTTATTAGACGCACTCATCTTGTGACAGATCACGCAATCCATGGGATTCTTAACATGACCGGTTCCACCTATATCTAATGTCACGATATAGACCTGTTTTCCCTCTATTTTGGGCTCTCAGTACTACATATGTACTGAGAACAAAATTGGTAATATTGTATTTTTGTATTTCCCGGACTATAAGACACACTTTTTTCCCCGAAATTTGGGGGGAAAATGAGGGTGTGTCTTATAGTCTGAATGCGCTCTCTCAGGCCGACAGGAGGGTGAGAAGGAGCAATGTTGTGGGAAGCCACTGGCGGTATTTAATGGGTTAAACCCCACTGCCACCTTCCCACAGCACCGCTCTTCTCCAGACTCCTGCCGCCCCAAAAGAGTGCTGTACAGTGGCAGCATGCAGCTGATCAGTACAGCTGGCAGCCGCACTAACAGCAGAGATGGAGCCGGCTCCGTCCCTGCTGTTAACACTTTAAACGCTGCGGCGATCATAGCCATAGCGTCTAGCTGAATGAGGAGCAGGGTGTAATAGGTAATGAATGAGTGAAGATCCTATGTACAGGAATGCAATAGTACGGATGTATATATGTATATAGGTCAAGGCATTCTGCCCCCTAGTGGTAAAGTACCCTAGGGGGACTAAGTATTAATGTAAGAAATAAAAGATAAAAAAATAAATATTAAAGTTGAAATCACTCCACTTTTGCCATTTTACAAATAAAAAAATAAAAAGTTACGCATAATTTGTATTATCATGCCCGTAAAAGTCCAATCTATTAAACTATAACATCATTTATCCCGTACGCTGTACACCATAGATGAGGAAAAATTCCAAATACAAAAAATGTGTTTTTATGATCATTTCATATCCCAAAAAATTGGACTAAAAAGTTGCATGTGTCTCAAAATGGTACCAATAAAAACTACATTTCAGCCTGGACTATTTAATATTTTCCTCCTCTAAAACCTGTGTGTGTCTTATGGTCCAAAAATATGGTCATTTGGAAAATTAAAAATGAAATAGATATAATTGAACACGTTGCTACTTCTGTTAAGTTCCTTCAATCCATTTCTGAATATACTTTTCAGTGTAGTAGGGCACATAATTCTGATAAAAGAAGCCACTGCCATTAAAGATTGGAATTACCATGGTGTGTACTTGTAAAAATATCCAGTTCTGCTACTCAGATGGCCATCATGGGTAGTGATGAGCGACTGTGTCAACAATCATTATCGGGTCGATAGTCCATATTGGCAATTATCATGTCGATAGTCAATAGTCGATTATCCCTGATGGCCAATAAAATCTATGGGAGAGCAGCACCAGCTTCATTCTTACACCCAAACAGGTGAGGAGAAGCTGGAATTAACATCCACAACAGTGAACTGGATATGTTCTGCATCTTAAGCAAGACAATTAAGCTATAAAAGTCACAGAAAAAAAAAATCATAGGCTAAAATAATTAATTATGTTCAATGGCTAACCGAAAACAGGAGGATGGTGTAGCCACAAAAGGTACAGTGGTACCAGCAAATACGGGGCCCCTTTCACACAAAACAAGACACCGGTATTGAAAATTGCACATGGGAACTGGCAGGAGACCCTTATCACTTTTTGCACCAGGGACCAACATCTCGTCACATATGTGGTGGCAGCAAGAACATCCCAACGGGGAACGCGGAGGTTCAGCTGGCAGGCCCTTAGTTACAGCGGGTGCGGCGAGAGCCAGGGCTGCCGTCATCTATTAACCATTTCATGGCCAGATGCAGCTAAATCAAATGGGGCGCTCACCCATTAATACTTCCTATTTTTAACATATTATAGGGCACCTTTTTGATTCCGGCCCCTAGCAGGAATACTGCCCAATTTCCACCACTGGCATCCATGTTAAAGTAGCCTGACCCCAAAAACCACCAAAAAATGCCCGTATGGACCCTCAGAATAAAAATTCCCAATAAGAAATTGACTATTTTAAAAAGAAACTATTTTTCCAATTTTGCTGCTGCTATTGCTAAAGCTACGTCTACTTCCCATTCTACTGCTGGCATGTTGCTGACATTGTTCCACCGTGACATTGGAACGTGAAGCAGACGCAACACATGCCCCCAGTTGGTCAGTGAAGTCTGTGTCAAATTCCTGCATTCTACTGTCAAGTGGGTTGAAGGAAATTGCTGACTTTTGATTTGGAACGTGGATCAAGGACGGTGGACACTCAGTAACCGCTGTTCATTTTGATGGCATTAAAGCATTGTAAATAAGCTTTTTGTCAATAAGACCTTTACTATTGGTTTCTTTTACAGCGGCATGTCCCAAAACCAGGAAAGATGCCCTTGATAGAACCTCAGAATAAAAAGTGCCTAAAGAAAGTAGTCTTTGAACCACCATTTTAGTTGAACTGGACATTGACTATCCATGACCCCAAAACCAGCACGACCCACAGAATAAAAAGTGCTGGAAGAAAGTACTATTTGAACCAGTAATTTAGTGAAGTGTACATTGACTATCCATGTCCTGTACCGCAGCATGACCCTCAAACCTGCATGACCCACAGATCACAAAGTTCCGGAAGAAAGTAGTATTTGAAGCAGCATTTTAGTTGAACTGGACATTGACTATCCCTGTCCTGTACAAGAGCATAACCCCCAAACCCGCATGACCCACAAATTAAAAAGTGCTAGAAGAAAGTAGTCTTTGAACCACCATTTTAGTTGAACTGGACATTGACTTTACCTGTCCTGGACAACAGCATGACCCCAAAACCTGCATGACCCACAGAATAAAAAGTGTCGGAAGAAAGTATTATTTGAACCAGTAATTTAGTGAAGTGGACATTGACTATACCTGTCCTGTACCACAGTATGACCCCCAAACCTATATGACCGACAGATTAAAAAGTGCTGGAAGAAAGTAGTATTTGAAGCAGTATTTTAATGAAATGGACATTGACTATCCATATCCTGTACCACAGCATGACCCAAAAAGCTGCACAGGGGCCCTTATGGACCATCAGCAGAAAATTTTGCAATATGAAATAAACTGTATTAAAAAAAAGCTAGTTTTCCAATACTGCTGCTGCTAGAGCTACTTGCCATTCTACTGGTGACATTGTTTTCGACCATAACATTAGAATGAGAAGCAAATGAAACAGATGTCCCCAGTAGGTCAACGAGGCCTGTCTGAAAACCCTGCATTCTCCTGTCTAGTGGGTTGAAGGAAATTACTGATCAAGGTGGGTGAGGCTGGAGACGTGGATCATGGAGGTTCAGCTAGCATGGCCAGACTTACAGTGGGTGTGGTGTGAGCCAGGGCTGGCGTCGGTCATCTATTAACACGCAGGTTCAGCTAGCAGGGCCGGAGTTACAGTGGGTGCGGTGAGAGCCCGGGCATGACCCCTAAACCTGCATGACCCACAGATCACAAAGTGCTGGAAGAAAATAGTATTTGAAGCAGTATTTTAGTTTAACTGGGCAATGACTATACCTGTCCTGTACTGCTGGGTGAATCTGAGGCTTGATCAAAAAAGGCCCAGGCTTCAGAGGTGCTGGACCTTTTCAACGGCGATAAGCGAGGAGCGCTGTTGTTTCCACTGCCACCACTAATCATGGCTGGCAGAATAATCTCAGCGGACTTGTGCGACCCCCCTCTCCCTTTTTGAGGCTGGACCCGTACTGATACTACCCCATCATCTTCCTCCTCATCCACTGATGAAGCGCTCGCAAGCAAATTCTGCTGAAAAGACCACGTTGGATCCGCAATGTAATCATCATCATCATCATCACAGATGACTTCCTCGTCCTTACATTCTACATCCTGGAGCTACAAGCCACAGGCACTGCAAGGCATTGCCGACCGCTCGGGATTTGTGCCGACTGACCAGCTTCCTTCTCCTCCTCTGATGGCATCAGCAACTGGGCGTCAGAGCAGACCAAATCCTCCTTTTTGACCTCTTGATCTTTTGAAATGATTTCTGACCATCACCATATTGTGTCATCAAAGAGGTCTTCGGAAAATGGATTATCCACAGTGGTGGGTACACGAGTTTACATTTGACCTGCCTTCACTTCAGGTTGAACAGATGCTGACGATGATAATGATGATGACGACATTTGTGGCCATGATTGGGAGGACGAAGAGGTAAAACCGAAGGATGCAGGTTACGTTAACCACTGAAGAACAGATTGGCGTTGCTCTTCATTACTGAGATTCACATGGAACCGATCCAGCGATGACAGGCCTGACGGTCCTGCGTCCGACGATGTGCTGGATTGCGTGATGTCCGCAGCAGTGGAGGGAGCACCTTCTCTCGTACCTCTAGCTCCATGTCCTACACCCCTCTTTGCTCGCTTACCACCATGTTCAGAAAGATAAAAATTTAAAATGTATAGAAGAATTTTTCACAGCCCTTTATTGAGAAACTGTACAGCAAAGATGGCAAATCACAGGTATTCTTAAATCCTTCTAATTTCCAATGGCCAACTAGGACTAGAAACAGAATTATTTATATCAAATGTCTGTAAAATGCAGTCTAGTGGAAGAACCGTAACACTAAATTAACAGTGTATTTCTTCAGTCCCTGAAATTCACAACTGCCCAGTAGGACTAGCAATTGATAGTTTTTAACAAACTATCGTACAAGTGGGCTATTTGCGCAAAACTGAGATGCACGGACTGCAATAGAACTATTTAAAAGTTATATGGATTAGATATGGTGATTTTGGCACCACTGAAAACAGGCGCCAGTTACTATAAAATATCTGTAACCAAATTACCATACAAGTGGGCTATTTGCGTCAAACTGAGATGCACGGACTTCAATAGAACTTTTAAAAGTTATATGGATTAGTTATCGCGGTTTTGTCACCACTGACAACAGGCGCCAGTTACTATAAAATACCTGTAACCAAATTAGCATACAAGGGGGCTAGTTGCGAAAAACTGAGAGGCACGGAGTGCAATATACAACTATTGAAAAGTTATACGGATGAGATATGGCGGTTTTACAATGCTGACAACAGGCACCAATTACAATAAAATATCTGTAACCCAATTTGCATACAAGTATGCTATTTGCGCCAAACTGAGATGCACGGGCTGCAATAGAACTATTTAAAAGTTATATGGATTAGATATGGCAGTTTTGGCACCACTGACAACAGGCACCAGTTACTATAAAATATATGTAACCAAATTAGCATACAAGGGGGCTATTTGGGCCAAACTGAGATTCACGTACTGTAATAGAACTTTTTAAATGTTATATGCATTAGATATGGCGGTTTTGGCACCACTTGACAACAGGCGGCAGTTACTATAAAATATCTGTAACCAAATTAGCGTACAATTGGGCTATTTGTGCCAAACTGAGATGCACGGACTCCAATAGAACTATTTAAAAGTTATATGGATTAGATATGGCAGTTGTGGCACCACTGACAACAGGCGGCAGATACTATAAAATATCTGTATCCAAATTTGCGTACAAATGCACTATTTGCGGCAAACTGAGACACACGGACTGCAATAGAACTATTTAAAAGTTCTACCGATGAGATATGGCTTTATGGTTTTGCAAAGCTGACATCAGGCAAAAGTTACAATAAAGTATCTGTAACCCAATTTGCGACAAACTGTATTCTGACTCATTAGTTTGCATCTAAGAAACCCTAAACATAGCACACTGTGATGAACTGCTTGTTCTGACTTCTATTACAGCCAGATTAACATTTCCTGTGGAAACCAAACAGGCAGCTACTGAGTGTTCAAACCGCCAGGTGCTGTCATTCTACTCCTGTTCTCTGTACTCCTTAATAATTAGTTAAACAGTGCAAATTAATAATAAAAAAAGAAACCTCAATGAGGTGTGTGCATTGATAAAGAGAAAAAAAAAACAGGTTTGGTTCCTGCAGGGATTTCAACCTAGAAACCCAGTACCGTGTAGAGAAAGCCTAAGCCTCTGTGCATAGCACAGTTATTTTCTAGGGCATTGTGTGTGTCAAAAGTATTTTGAAGGATGCTGAGTGTGGCACCATTAGTTTGTGGAGCAACGTCTGTTACTACTATGTTTGTGGCACTGTGCAGCCACTATTACTGACTGAGGCTAATATCCACTTAGCACAATATCTTTTTGGGGTCACTGTGTGGCAATAATCACTATCAAGGACATAGCAGGCACATTATTGGCATAGACGCAAGATGGCAATTTGCACAGATCAAACATGGCTGAAAGATGTATGATGGAGGCATGGATAAATGTAAAAGGTAAAGAAAGTGAATATCTGCAATAATGAGATGTCACCTGTGAGTCACTAGAACATTGTAATTGTGAATTTTGCCTTTGACTGTGTATGATCAATGCTTTGTTCAACATCTAGAACATCTACAGTAGGTCTATGTCTACCATTCTTTGGCTTGCAGAAGACAACATTAATTTTAAAGGGGTTTTGCCACCATGTAATGTTGATGTGGGAACCTCCAAAATGGGTATTTAATCACTTTTCAAAATATATGTGATTACAAAAAGTGAAGACTCTGAGAGCTACAGCATTTCTAAATCCCCCTTAGTTACCTGAAAGCTTCCACTAGACACGACCCAGGAGCTGACAGGCCGCGCTTGCTTGAAACACTTCTTATCTGATGACAGGCAAAATGAATGAGTTTTTAAGGCACCGGGTAGAAAGTGCGGTCTATGAGGCTGTGTCTTGCTGTATTGAGAATCCACTGTTGTATTGTTTATTATTTCACTTAAGTTTTGAGACGCTCCCTTATTCCTCACTCCTTACTCACCCCCTACCTTTCAGCCCTGCAGCCTTCATGACTCAGTGTGATTTGTTGACATTCTCCCTGTGCTGATAAGGAAGGTAAGAAACTTGCGTCCTGGTAAATCCCCTTTAAGTGTTTTTCATTGCATTTTTACATTTCTTGGGCTGAATTTATTTTTATTGACCTACATTTATAATTTGATTCTGCAGTTTTTCAAATTCTATAGAAATGCCTATTAGTAAAAAAAAAAAAAATGAAAGAAAACACATGAAAAAGTTACAAAAAAACCCCTGTAATAATATGTAGTAAAAATGCCACCAAAAATGAAGATTATTTTTATGTATTTTTTATGCTCTGTGTGAAAATACCTGAGGGCCTGTTTCATATTAAAGTAATGTGGGAAGATATGTTGACGTTAGTTTGAGTGAACAGACCAAATATGGGGCCAAGTTTTGAAGCTTAAATATATTAGGCTAATATGAAATAGCCTTTCAAATACATTGTACATTTTTAATGTGGCTCTGTGACATTCAAAAGCTCATAGACATCAACATATATAAATTGCCAGTGTGTGTGTTTTAGTGTCAAATAAAAGTACTCAATCAAATTAATGGAAACAGTGTGTGCTGTCAAAACCGCATGTAAGCCTTAACTCTTGAAAACGAAAGTCAGGGTTCATGTAACAAAGCAAAGAAGGAAAATAAAATAACCTTTCCTTCACTGAAATGTACAGTTCAGTCTTCTTAATTCCACTCAGAAAAGTTTAGTCTTGTAACTTAAAATGAAAAGGATCAATACTTAAATTGAAAACAAGGAACAACTTCTGCAAGAATAGGTCGAGAAACCATGAAAAAATTCCAAGAGTGGTGAGTGGACATATGTAAGAATTTCATGATAAAGACAAAAAATAGATAAGCCAATAAATTACATGAACAACGCATGATACATTTCAAGATTGTAGTGCAGGCTTATCTCCTGACTTTACATAATTTACACTAAAGATAAATCGGGAAAATTTGAAAAATCATGTGAAATTTTTATAGTGCAAAACACAATAACAATTCTCTTAAAAAGTGAAATTGTCATTGTACAGACATTAAATCAAAAATAATAATGGGTGAATTCACCTTCTCTATTTTTCTGCCATATATTGCCGTTCTATAGATGTAGGAACAGGTGTATGGCCAAATTTGGCGCAATGGGTGCCTGACAGCACATTTTAATGCATCAAAGTTTGGTGTGATACTGCCATACAAAGTTTGGCCCATAACATTCTATGCACCATGCAAAAGTTTGGCGCATTACTCATTCATACTGTTGTATTATACACTCCTCTATATCTACTTAGAACTCTTGTGTTGGCGGCAAGTAAAAAAAATGGCGCATGCAAATTCATAGATGTCGCCCAATATTTCAATATTAGGAGGGTTTTCCCATTATAGAAATGTATAAATCACTTAATCAAATGCCCCATGTCCCCCCATTCCTCCTCTTTGTGAGAAAAGGTTTGAATGATGCATCAGTCAAACATGCACAGTGCTGCTCCGTTCAAAGCCTGCAGGATTGATGAAGATTGCTCAGTACAGAGCTTGGCTATCTTTGCCAGTCCCGTAAGATATGAATGGAGGAGCAGGCTACATATTTGGCTACTGCACCATTTAAACTCTTTCTCTCTGCACTATGGTGGGGTTCCCAGTAGTTGGACCCCTAACAATAAGACATTTATCGCTTATCCTGTCTTAAATGTCTTAAATGTCTATTGTGGGAAATATCCCTTAATTGTGGATTTGGTGGATTCAACCGTTTCTGCCTCAGATTTGGCCCTAATGATTCTGCATGAGTTTGCATATTGACAGCTCTATGCCATATTATTTTGTACTTTGTGTACATACCATCACAACTAAAACAGTGCAGATCCTTTTTTAGGGTGTGACTCATCAGAGTGGAATGAGTTGGAGTATTGCATGTATAGTACATAAGCAATAATCCCTGGATGTATAAGTCAGTTTTGTAGCACATTGATGAGCTTATTACATAGATGTGCTAGCAGAACAAGCCTAGAGCACAGATGCAGAAACAGAATTAAGCCTATAACTACTAGCAAATATTGTGAGGCTGCAGCATTCCTTGTTGGAAGCCCCAAAAAGGCAAAACAGGCAAACTAGGCTGCACTGTTATGAGCTATATCTAATGAAGAAATAAATACTTTTTTGTTTATGTTTGATCCTTGACACTATCTAGATTTAGTATCAGTGTGTTTTCCTATACTATGATTATGTGTAAGATAACAGCATTAGAGCTAGGCGAATTTCTCAAAAATTCGATATGGTGACTTTGCCGAATTTTCCGACAAAATTTGATTCGGTCTGAATTGCTTCGGGACAAATCACGTTAAAAAACAGCTATTTCCAGGCTGCACAGAGCCTGCAGGGTGCTGTAGAATGTTGTAACATGCTTAAATATGCAGAGGGAGCTTGGTTTGGTCTTCATACAATGTTGTGTTTTAGTATGACACGCATATGACTGCCGCCGCTCTTAGAATCACTTCACTATAAAATTCCCTGTGCACTTAAGACGGCAAAACTGACCAAAAAACTGAAGCGGGAATGTAGCCTGATAAAGTCATGGCATCGACAGCTGGAAAAAAACAAGCAGAGGGCTCAGGTGGCAACATCTGTGACAGAGTGTGGAGGTGACGGCGGCAGCCACAGCAGCATGAGGTCAGAGAGTGGCACAATGACAGTGTGGAGGTAACGGCGGCAGCCACAGCAGCAGCATGAGGTCTGAGAGTGGCGCAATGACACAGTGTGGAGGTCACGGCATCAACAGAAGCAGCAGCATGAGGTCAGAGAGTGGCACAATGACAGAATGTGGAGGTGGCACAAACAGGAGTAGACCACATAGTGGCACAATGACAGAGAGTGGAGGTGACGGCAGCAGCAGCGTGAGGTAAGAGAGTGGTACAATGACATAATGTGGAGGGCACGACAGCAGCCACAGTAGCAGCATGAGGTCAGGCAGTGGCGCAATGACATTCTGGAGGTGGCAAAACAGTAGTAGGCCACAGAGTGGCACTAGGACAGAGAGTGGAGGTGACGGCAGCAGCAGCATGAGGTCAGACAGTGGCACCATGACAGAGTGTGGAGGTCATGGCAGCAGCCACAGCAGCAGCATGAGGTCTGAGAGTGGCGCAATGACACAGTGTGGAGGTCACGGCATCAAAAGCAGCAGCAGCATGAGGTCAGAGAGTGGCACAATGACACAGTGTGGATGTCACGGCACCAGCAACAGCAGCAGCAGCATGAGGTCATAGAGTGGCACAATGACAGTGTGTGGAGGTGGGTGGCAATACCAGTCCCTGGTAAAGATGGTGGTAGGCAGATGGAGAAACTGGCAGCAGATGTGTGTCATAAGGTGGGTGGCGGCATCAGAATAGTCGCTGAGGCAGGTAGTTTGAAACCAGACTCATTTCTCACAGTTTGGGTGAGACGTCATGGCTGATGTAGTCTGACGCCTAAGGCATTGGTGTAAAGAAATCCTAGCCGATCCACGCCTGATTCATCTTGACAAAGGTCAGTCATTCCATATTTCCCGTGGACAAGCGGGTTCTCCTTGGGGTAACGATGGCCCCCGCCGCACTGAACACCCGCTCTGATGCCACACTACTGGCCGGGCAGGACAGCTTCTCCACTGCAAACTCGCAAGTTGCGGCCACACAACCAGTTTGGCTGCCCAGTAGTCCAGCGGACCTTCTAACTGGGGTGGCAGAGTGCATCTGGACCGAAAGATGATGGCAAAGCGAAATAACTCCCTTCTGCAGAGGTGGTGGAGCCTTGACTGGCTGCAATGGCATGAGTGCCACAGGGCGCTGCCGCTGCTGTTGCTGCGGCAGCTGGATGGACCACCACATCTGAGCCACGTTTCTCCCAGGCCACCGGATGGTGACGCTGCATGTGTTCACGCATGGCCGTGGTGCCAACGGTAGCTCCCTGGCCACGCTTCACTTTCTGCCCACAGATTCTACATATACCCATATTCGGCTCCTCCGGTGTCTTACCAAAGAACTGCCACACCGCCGAGTAGCTGATTTTACCGCCAACGCTCCGCACTGAGTGACTACTACCGCCGCTACCTCGCTGAGCCCTTGTGCCGCTACTTTCTTGGACCTGTGAAGCGGTTTTTCTACCCCGTGGCCGCTTGGCTCCTGACCTCACACTGCTGCTACCCTGCTGACTCACGGCCACACAACCCACTTGCTGGCTGCGCCGCTGCCTGACGCGCAATCTGATTCCCTCTTTTCCTGACGATGATGAAGCCTTTGCTTCACCTGGCTCCCAAGTGCGGTCGGCTACATCATCATCGATTTGTGTTTCATCGTCACTGCTGTCCTCATCACCGGTCTTGGTATGCAGAGGCTGACCCCTCACAACATGACTTTCCATGCCACTCTCCACATCTATACTTTGCCGCCTACTGCAAGAAGCAGGGGATATTGGCCCCATTTCTTCGCTGCCAAGTAGCTGCTGACTGCCCTCCTCAAATTGTTCATCCTCGCTATATAGTGGCGCTGAGCCCAGACCACATAGTAGATGTCTGGCTGAGGGAACCGGATGTGACAGAGGCGGGTTGAGGACAGATGAGGGCCGCTGACCCGCTCCCGGGCCATGCCAACTAAGGGTTGTGTCTGACGTTCCCACCGACTCTTGGCTGGGGTTGTCAGATGTCATCTGGAAGGAAGTGGATGACCTAGTCAACCAATCAAGAACCATTGGGTTGCTGAACAACACACGGCCGCTAGATGACAGCGGCAGTTGTGGCCTCACCGAGTGACCCCTGCTGCAACATCCCCTTGCTGTGCTGCGACCTGGGCCTGCTCCAGGAATGTTTGTGCCACTGCCACTCGCAGGTAAAGAGCCTGCCACCTTTCTGTCTGACATACTATTTGTTCTAAAATTTACAGACACTGTTTGATGAAGATATCTGTATATGATAAATACACACCCTGTATTTGACTCCTAATGAACCCGGTAACAAGCTTGGGTAACCCTTGGATATAAATTATGCTCCACAAATGGGCAGGAAAAATTTGCTTGTATGTGCCGTTTAAAAACTCTTTGTATTTTACTGAATATAAAAGCACAAACAGGCTTAATTAACCTTCGGATATGAATTATGCTACAGGCAAAATTTCTTTTTTGGCGGTGAAAAAGAATGTTTCTTTTACTAAGTACAACTGCAGAAAAATACTTAGTTAACCCTTGGATGTAAATTGCGCAAAAGAAATATGCTGCCAACAATTACCAGCTTTGTAGCGTGTTAAAACGGCGTGTATTTTACGGAACACAACAACAGAAAAACTTGTAATTAACCTTCGGATATGAATTATGCTACAGGCAAAATTTCTTTTTTGGCGGTGAAAAGGAACGTTTCTTTTAGTGACCACAACAGCAGAACAATGCTTAATTAACCCCTGGATCTAAATTGCGCAAAATAAATGAGCAACCAAAAATTAAGTGGTATTTGGATTGTAAAAACGCTGTTTCTTTAACTGAATACAACAGGAACAGGCTTAGATAACCCTTGGATATTCAATGTGCTCAAGAACTGAGCAGATAGCATTAAAATGTATATGAAGCTGCATTGGACGCACAGAATCGAAGTTTTCCTGAAATTCTAGAGGAATTCCACTTCGTTAGAATCAATTCGCCCATCTCTAAACAGCATCTTTCCAGTAACTCTGTAACTGTAGCCTTAAAGGGGTTGTATCATTACATTAAATGCCCTCAGAATAAGGGGGCAGTGAAAACAAGCAACTTTGCAATTGGATGTCATTAGCAAAGTTGTCTTGTTTTCATAGTATTCCTTACCTTCGTTTTCTGTAAACAAACTTCTCCAGTGCTGGTCAATAGTCAGATCCCACCTCCTTGCATTTCATTAGCTTAGGGCTCTAATAATTTACTTTCTGTTCTGCCCCTGCACGGCTGTATTCACGGCGCTTGCATTCCTGCCTCTCACTCATAATTTAGGGTCGACAACAATTTCACTCTATAAAGCTAGCTGCCTCCTCATTGACACTGCAACTGTCTCTATAATCAGAAAACAGCATAATTGTGCCACGGTGCTTTAATGCTCCTGCGTGTAAGGGGCCGACAAAAATTTCACTCTATACAGCTAACTGCTCCTCATTGACACTGCAGCTACTCTGCAGCTACTACTACAATCAGAAAACAGCAGAATTGTGCATTGGTGTCTTATGTAAACATGAAGGGAGATCTGTGCTCTGGATGGATTCAACTGTAGCAAACCTCCAGCTGTGAGAAATCAGTGCTGGGTTCATATTAGACTGTTTAGACTGAATGCAGGCCTGTGGTATGTAAACAGCTCTTACAAAATAAGGCTGCATAGATTTTGCAAAAACAAGTCACTCTGCAATATGTGTCCATTAACAGTGTCCTACCTATTCCTAGATATCCCCTCTTGTAGGGGCAGCATCAGCTCCTCAGGTCGCTATAGCTAAAGACATGTTTGATCTCTCCTGATAGGCTGTCAGCACTGGTTGCTATAGCTACAGACCTGACTTCTACTGCAGCCTAATAGAAGCCAGTAAACACGCCCTGAATTCAAAGTAAAACCAAGATAACAGGACTGAGGTAAGATGAATCAATGTAGTGAGACAACCCCTTTAAGAAGTGACAGTTTACAGTGGAGGCTGAAAGCAACCCACATATACTAAGAAGAAATATCTGCTTGTTGTATATTGACCTCAGCCTATTTGTAGTCATAATCAACTTTATGTTACTTTTGACTGATTAGACATGCTTGTGGTGTCAAATAGTGATGAGCGATTGCGTCAACTATCATTATCGGATCGATAGTCGATATCATCAATTATCATGCCGTTAGTCGATACTCGATAACAGATTATCGCCGATGACCATTAAAGTCTATGGGAGAGGAACAACAGCTTCATTCTTACATCCAAACAGGGGTGCAGAAGCTGGAATTAACATCTGTGAGGAAAATTCACTCAAAAAATGACTTCATCTCCAACTTCGTTTCTAGTCAGATCTCACAGATGGCCCCCAGGAAAGCTCAGTTTACACGTTAATCAGCACAGCCAAGACCCATTGTAAATGCTCTTCTATAGGAAGCTAGCACGGCAGGAGATGTGGAAACCTCAAAAGAAGACTCATCTCCATTAATTAGCACCAAGACATATGCTGTCTCAAACCCCAAGCTTCAGAGACTTGAATGAAACCGACCCAGCCGCAGCGGCCCCTATCTTTCATAAAGATTTATGAGAGAATCGTGGATCTGTGGTATATCCCGATTTCAGATTTTAAAATGTGAATCTTTCTGCACAGCCCGCTGCTACTCTGGGATTTCTAGGGTGCATGGGGACTGAGAAATTGAGAACTGGACTTAGGGAGCACCTAGGATAGGGGTGTCTGGCCTGAGGGCGTAGTGTAGGTCCAGGCGGTTCTGATGATGCCAGCGGCTCGGTTCTGCGCCAATGCCCTGCCGCGTTATGGTCCATTTTTGGTTTTTCAGTCAGAAATTGCATGGCTAGAATAGGAGGAGTTCATAGGCCGTCCGAGGGTTGTGTGGGGGAGTGTAGTGGGCTGCCACGTGGGCTGTCCCATTACAGATATAAGCAGAAGACCAGGTGGGTTCAGCCATTGATCCAGGGGGGGGGGGGGTACCTAAGTGCATTTCCAGGAGCATCCACACACAGAAGCCAGTTCACATAAGCCCCCCCCATGTGGGCTGAAAACCACAGGTAACTTGACACATTTTACTGCCTTTGAATTGTAACCATACTTGTATTTGCACCTCTGACTCTTACCTGTATATTATCATCATTTTGTATATGTTTGTCTAGTGTGCCCTCCAAGGCTAATTAAATCTATCAACTTTAATCTGAGTTAATCTGTCTTGATCGGCCTCACACGCCTATTACTCGGTCTATAGTATATAGCTACCCCAAGGCTGGTTCCTGGCCTTGTTATAAGTCGGTAACGGACCAGTCTTATAACCAAATGAGAGAACCTGTCTCCCTGTGCCCATGTGGACAGGGGTTAACGGTGAAACAGTGTCTGACTGACCTTATTTACCTCTAGGGGGCAGCACAACGTCACGGTACACCCCAAGTTAGGCCGCCGACCCTCGAGTGGGCCGGCGGGGCGGGCTTTTTCCTGACAACATCCACAACAGGAAACTGGAGACGTGCTACATCTTAGGCAAGACAATTAGGCAACAAGAGTCACAGAAAAAAAGTCACAGACTATTCACTAGCCCTGTCCTGTACCACAGCATGACGCTTAAACCTGCATGACCCACAAATTAAAAAGTGCCAGAAGGCAGTATTATTTGAACCATCATTTTAGTTGAACTGGACATTGACTATGCCTTTCCTGGAACGCAGCATGACCCTTAAACCTGTCTGACCCATAGATTAAAAAGTGCCGGAAAAAGGAGTCTTTGAACCAGCATTTTAGTTGAACTGGATATAGACTATCCCTATCCTGGACCACAGCATGACCCTTAAAACTGTCTGACCCACAGATTAAAAAGTGCCTTCAAAAGGAGTCTTTGAACCACCATTTTAGTTGAACTCCAGTGATTATACCTGTCCTGGACAGCAGCATGACCCTCAAACCTGCATGACCCACAGATTAAAAAGTACCGGAAAAAGGAGTCTTTGAACCACCATTTTAGTTGATCTGGACATAGTCTATCCCTGTCCTGGACCGCAGCATGACTCTTAAAACTGTCTGACCCACAGATTAAAAAGTGCCGGACAAAGGAGTCTTCGAACCACCATTTTAGTTCAACAGGACATTGACTATGCCTGTCCTGGAAGAGCACCTTCTCTCTCTACCTCCATGTCCTACACCCCTCTTTGCTCGCTTACCACCTGCAGTTCGCTCCATGTTCAGAAATATAAAAATGTAAAAGGTGTGGAAGAGTTTTTGACAGTCTCTTATTGAAAGACGGCAAATCATAGCTATTCTTAAATCCCTCTAATTTTCAACAGCCAACTAGGATTAGAAACAGAATTGTTTCTATCAAATATCTGTGAAATGTGGTCTAGTGGAAGAACCATAAGACAAAATCAACAGTGTTCTTCCTTCAGTCCCTGAGATTTACAACTGCCCAGTAGGACTAGCAGTTGATAGTTTTCAACAAACTATCATACAAATGCACGATTAGCGCAAAATTGAGACGCACTGAGTGAAATATAAGTATTAAAAAGTTATATGGATTAATATGGCGGCCTTCGCACCACTGACTACATGTGTAATTTACTATCAAATATGTATAACACAATATGCGTGCAACTGAGCTATATGCGCCAAACAGATGCACAGACTGCAATAAAACTATTTAAAAGTTATTGGGATAAGTTGTGCCGGTTTTTGGCAACACTGACACGCAGTGATTGCAATAGAACTGAAAACACAGGGACAATTTCAACTGCTATCAGAGGTCTGCTGGCCAAAAAAGTGGTAAAAAACAATTCTTTTTTAATTCAAGATCACAGAACACACTGAGCTGCAAAATATCTTCCTTTCAAGTGCCTCTCCTCGTGCCACCCCCCCCTCCCTCCTGCAGCTGCTCCTAACCCCCCCCCTCCCAGCAGTGATTTCAATAGCACTGAAAACATAGGGACAATTTCAACCCCTATCAGAGGTCTGCTGGCCAAAAAAGTGGTAAAAAAACAATTATTTTTCAATTGAAGATCACAGAACACACTGAGCTGCAGGATATCTTCCTTTCAAATGCCTCTCCTCCGGCCATTCCCCCCCCCCCCTCCCCACAGCTCCCCCGCAGCAGTAGATATCCTTAAAACTTTCTCTAACTAAATAAGAAGTGAAATTCTCTAATATAACTGTATTCTAAGCTGTAGGTAGGTGAATGGTTTCTTGTATTAGAAGAGACTATCTCTCAGAGCTGTTAGAACAGCTATTGGTTTAAACGCAGAGAGACACGTCCTGCTGTGAAGTGTGATAGACAGAGTATGAGCTCAAACAGGAAATGCAGTTGCATAGATAAAATGAGGTCACGTGATTTTTGCAGCCAATGAGATCCATGCACCGCATGGTGGTGACGTTGTACATCCTCCTCACCCCCCTCTATCTTCGGAGCTGATTGGCTGGCCGCCAAAATGACAGGAAACACTGAAAATGGCGCAATAATAAATTATCTGTAAGATTTTCACCTAAAATATCTCGTGATCAGAGATTTCCGATAAGCCTAAAAACCGTGCCGATTTCAACTTTTGGCAATAATATCGATCATCCCTAGTGTCAAAGTAAAAACAGATGATACGTTTTGCTAAGAAAGTTTTTTGACAGATATTTTAATTCTCTGTCTGAAATGAAGTTACATTGATTCAGACAAATGGTCCTGCAAGTGACCATGCAGAAGGTCATCCACACCACCTCCTTAGACCAATTCTTAGGAATTAGCTGACTCTTCTGCACTTTGATTTATGTAAGATTGTGAACATTGTGTGCCTTCTAGATTTGCATGCATTCTGTATGCAGGCCACATTCTAGATATTAACATATTCACAAATGTGTCTTAGAAATTCCTTATATGTCTTGTCGAGTGAACATTTACATGTGCGCACATAAATAATGCCTCTTGACTTACAGTTAATAAAGTGATGTTTCAGGTGCTTCTTCTTGGTCACAGAACATTCAACGACCTTTATGACCCGAGAGAATTGACAGGCCTTTTTAACCTCCAAAACATAACATGCCTGCAATCTTGTAGTCTTACCAAGTGCCCTGTACTGCATGGTTTGTATAATCAGTATGTATGGGACAATCACATAGTCTCCTTCACTAAATATAGGTAACAATTGTTCAGTCTAACAAGCATTGGCAAGGTCATCTTCTACCTTAAAGGGGGTTTCTTGCCCTGCAGTTTCACAGAGTTGCAGACAGTTTCGGCCTCGTATTTTCTAGTCAGGCTGTGGGTGGTTATATAACAGTGATTAGCATATCTGCTCTGCTAATAGCTGATCATTACATAAACATGAATGCAGGGATTTAATCAGTAAATAAACAGTGCTACAGAGCTTCCAGGAGTGAAAACAAATGTTTTTCTAAGGTAAGCAATTCAACTATCTAATCTTGTTAGAGATACAGGACAACATGTATGAAAACTATCTAGGTCAAAAACTCAGTTTGTTGCCCATATTAACCAATCAGAGCGCCCCTTCCATTTCATATAGTGCTCTGGAAAAATGAGAGGTTGGTACGGACAACAGAGTGATTTTTAGACCTAGACATGTTTTCAGACATGTGGCCCAAAGAGTCTTCTTCTTCTGACCGTGGTGACATAACTTCCTGCTCTCTGTCTAATCAAGAAGGGAGATATAGGTGGTAACCTAGAGACACTTGTGTGTAGTCAGAGCAGTTAAAATAGCTCTTATCTCCTGACCAAGGCAATATCAAAAGAGCAATGTATTTAGAAAATGTCTTCAATTACCTGTCCCTACATATTAAAAGCTAATCTCTGTAGTGAGAAAACCCCTTTATGAATTTCAGAATTAAGAATTGCAACTTCCTTGCATTACCATCATAAATACAAGTTATTCTCTTTACCTTCTTCCCCTGAGCACATTTTAAAGGTCATCTATACAAAAGATATCAGGAAGCCTGTAGCAAAAATCCTGTTTCACAATAGTCTAACATGATAATGAACATCTCCCTGTATTTTGTTTGAACCCTGAAGTGTTGCTCTTTAAGGGGGCGACCTTTCCTCAAAAGGGAGAGTGACTACTCAAGTGCAGAAATCTGTTGGTTGCCAAAGGCTTCCAAAAAATAGATTAAACAAGTTTCTGATACTCTTGACAGATCTTAACATAAAAAAAGCTGAATCTGTGAGTTAAGCTAAAGGCCTTAGGCTATTAATATAGTGGCTAATGGAATGTATCAAATTAATCCATTGTGCCCACTCACAACAGGAGGATATTGTTGGTGTAACATATTTTCCTCAAAGTAGTCAGGAGAAGGGGCACTGCACTGTTTTATGCTAACGGGTATTTGATCTCAGCCTAGAACTGTCCATAGAAATAGTTTTTATCACCTTTGAAGGATATTAATAAATATTAAATAACTGTGATTTCTGTCCACTAGTAAACTGAACGGGAACACGAATAAACCATTGTCATTACGATGACCTGTAATTGTGAGGAATACAGGGTTCTGCTTGACTGTAATATCGTGTCTTTCTGTGTTATTTGCTCTTATCTCTAAAAAGGGTTTTGGAAAGCATTGTATAAGTTTATATAGCATTCTGTTCAGTGATATCATGATCATGATGCATTATCTCTCAAATTTATTTTTGGATCATTGGTACCATGAAAAGTGTGTGTGACATAGATCAGTGTAACTGTGTGAATTTCCCTTAATCTTTATTACAGATTATTCCTCCTCTACTTCAAACAAAAGGAGGCTAAAATGCAGATCAGTGTTTTACCCTTCATCATTTTGACCTGGGAAAATGCAGTTCTAAATTGCAGAGAAGACAAATGTCCACGGTATTGCTCATTTCTGTTGAAACTGTATGGGAACTGCAAAAAGCAAGTTCCCCAACACAAAAATACAGCAGTACTCAACAGGTACTAAAACCCATACATACAGTAGAATGAATTCATGGAACATTGAAACTGCTTTGCTGCTATCTATTATACTTGTATAAAACAAAGGTCTTTAGTGCACATTTTGACCAAATCAAATTGCGTATGCCCACCTACCACATCATGGTAATCTCCTTAGGTGGGTCCCTATCTCTAGATTTGCTTTACATTTGGCACAATTTTTTCTATGGGAACTGCATGCAGTGTTGGACTGGGGTGCCTGGGGCCCACTGGTTGAGCTGTTTATGGGCCCATCAGTGGAGTTTTTTTTAGGGGCTCATCCTACAGCTACTGTAAATGAATGCACATGCGTTCTATATGCTGCCTCTTGCCTTTTGCCACTCTTTCTATGCTTTTTTGCCTCTTCTGAGGATGTATACGCAGTTAAAAAGCAACACCAGGTCTACCATGATCAGAGGCCCACCGGGGATTTCTTCTATTCCCATGTAGGCCAGTCTGAGCCTGGCTGCATGGCATCATTGATACCATATGGTAATCTTTGAAAGAATTATGTAGGATCTCTATTTTAACAATGTCTGTTATTGCAGTTTGGACACTTTATGGTAAAACTATTGACAAATTTTACATCAGCATTATTTAGGTACAGTATTGTGTAACTCAACAATGTGTACTGTATAGTGTTATTTTCCCGCACAGTATGACATCAATATTTAGCAGAAATATTTGATTACACTATGTCTAAATTATTTTATGATTGTTAGGAATGTATATCCTACATAAAAATTTCAGCCCACACTTAAATGTTCCCCAAAGTCCTATAGAACTGTATAAAGTGACAGCATGCATGCTTAGGTGCTGCTTCATACAAAGTTCTAATCAGTATAAATGGGCTTCTAAGTAGGTTTAAGAGACTTGGGTCATCTATACAAGTGATCAATAGGGTTCCAAGCTAATAATTTTTGTTAGGAAAATATTTTTACATAATTCATGGAACTGCAATTTGGAAATGTGACCAATGATTTTGTTTGTTACTTTCCGGGGGTGCATATTTCTGCACATGACACCATGAAGGCTAAGGCCAGTCCTGAACCTCGGTTTCTGAATTATAAATTAAATTACATTTGGAAAAGCTATGCCAAACTGTGCAAGAAAATAGAATTGTTTACAGTGTTACATTTTTCCAGTATGACAACATCTCTTCTACGCTAAATACTGTCTCCTTAAAGTTAGGAAACACTGCTCTCTGCTGAATAGACTTGTCCTTTCCATAAATTAGATTTGCATGCTCACTACAGGCTATCCGCCATAATCACTGCATTGCATGTACATCAGCAGTTACCGCAAGGATTCTAGGAGAAATTAGCTGCAAGTTTATTCGGTAAAATAGCTAGTGTTTGTGATCAAAATTACAACCCAGTTCTCTGGCATCAGTCCAGTCAAAAAGAGGTGTGCATTTTCTTGAATTCAGCCATTTATTATCAATGATTATAATGTCATAGCTTTTGCCTCCTTCTGTTTAATATTGCTCTTCAACTCAAATAATTTAATCTTTCTTCATCAAATCAGTAATCTGAATAGAACAATATGATCGGGACATTTTAAATAACATCCGTTCAGAGAACTGTGCCATTTGGCCATTTACCAGGAACCCTTGCCAGATACTAAGTAGGAGAGTAAGCTGAAAATGAACTGACTGATCAACCTTTGTTCATTTTTACTTTTCACTAGTTTATTTTGCATTTCTAATCATATGATTATACAAATGTAAGTGATTGTCAAATAATTTGTGGTGAAAACAATTTGTGTGAAAAACTGATTAATGCTTTAAAAAATGATAAATTAGTGCAGAAACAATTCTATGATTAGGAACAAAGCATGCAAAAAATGGGACCATTAAGACCGCTTGTGAGCAGCCAAACATTTTTTTAAAATGAAATAAAAACCTCTACAATTACTTACTACAAATGTGTGACAGAGGAGAAATATGGGATGTAACCAAAAGAACCAGGACACAGGAAGGGGAAGGGGTAAGTACTCCTGATACAGTATCTACGTTAAATATAGTTCCTTGTTAAATAAATTTGGGATTGATCTCTATTTTTACCCTAATAGATTGTAAGCTCTCACGAGCAGGGCCCTCACACCTTGTGTCTCATTTGTAAGTACTTTTAATGTGTAATGACTGTATGTTTACCCTTGAATTTGTAAAGTGCTGCGGAATATGTTGGCGCTATGGAAATAAAGATGATTATTATTATTATTATTATTATTATTATTTTTAGGCATTTTCACTCTTTTTTTGTTTTCTCTGATTAAAATATTAGTGGCATATAATTCATTTATATTAAGCTTTGTTCAGATGGGAAAGTCAGTGACTGGCATATACAAAATGTTTTTCTTTTTAAATCTGTCCATTAATTTCAGCTTTACACTATTTTGTTTGGAAGAAACCAGCATTGCCCTACCTGATTATTCTGACCATGATATAAATAAAAAATGATGGGGAGGGTATTGTGTATGACTGATACCACTATGAATTACACTGTACATTTATAATCCATTCAGAGGCTATGAAAATCTGAATGATAATCTATGGGAACTGTGCACACATCAGAAAATTATTTGTTTATGTAGGAAGACATATTCATCCTGCTGATCTGCATGGGGAGAAGCCATCAGGGACCACCTAAATGGCACTTGAGTTGGTGCTCTGGCTAAACTATGTTTTTGTCAGTTATCTTTCAAAACAGACTTTATTGTGTAAAGTAAACATATAAAAGTAAACACAAACCATCCTAGAAAGAAAACCTAAAATTAAAAGAGTGGATCCAATCGGATGTGAAGGGCAAAGCAGAGTCCAGAGAGCAGAAAAACAAAACGAAGACGCAAACAAACGGAAAGAAAAGAAAAGAAAAGTCCAAGTGGCCAGAGAACAAAACAGAAATAAACCAGCAGAGAAAATGCAGGAATTACCTAATTACCAATGAACTCCAAAAGGGAAAGAGCTCAGAGGCTGGAGTTAACTCCCTGCTGGAAGAAACAGCAGAGGCCAGATTGCAACCTTCAGGATCAAATGTGCAACTCGTGACAGTTTTTTTCTGTAATGTTGCAGGTCTTCAGAGTAGTTGGTTATTATGAAGGAACCTGTCAGTATTTTGTACAGCCTAATGTTTGAAAGGCATAAACTTTCTGACAGAATCCCTTTAAAAGAATAGCAGGGGTTAGGTTCAGTTTTGCCCACAGCGAAACAGGGGAATCCCCAGATGGGTCACTGAGCATGGCAGACCTGGAGTTTCTTTTAAACTGCATATACAGTTAAAGCCAGAAGTTTACATACACTATATAAAAAGACACATATGCATGTTTTTCTCACTATGTGACATGAAATCAGAATAAACCTTACCCGTTTTAGAATTTCAGCCAATTCCTCCTGACAGAACTGGTGTAACTGAGCCATGTTTGTAGCTCGCCTTGCTCACACCAGCCTTTTCAGCTTTGCCCATAAATTTTCAATAGGATTAAGATCAGGGCTTTGTGATGACCACTTTAAAATATTGATTTGTTTATCCTTAAGACACTTAGTAACTAGTTTAGCCATATGCTTTGGGTCATTGTCCATTTGGAAGACACATTTCCACCCAAGCATTAACTTCCTGGCTGATGTCTTCAGATGTTGCTTCACTATAGCCACATAATCTTCCTTCCTCATAATGCCTATTTTGTGAGGTCCATCAGCCCCTCCTGCAGCAAAACAACCCCACAACATGATGCTGCCATGTTTCAAAGTTGGCATGGTGTTCTTAGGCTTCCAAGTTTCTCCCTTTTTTCTCCAAATGTATCAATGGGCATTATGGCCAAACAGTTACATTTTCGTTTTGACAGACCACAGGACATGTCACCAAAATATAGGTCTTTGTTCCTGGGTGCATGTGCAAACATTAATCTGGCTTTTATATGTTTCTTTTGGAGTAATGGCTTCCTGCAGGCAGAGTAGCCTTTAAGCCCATGTTGATATAGTACTCATTTCACTGTGGATAATGACACAATTTAACCAGCTTCCGCCAGTTTTTGCACAAGGTATTTTGCTTTTGTTCTTGGGTTGATATGCACATGTCAGACCAATGAACGTTCATCTCTGAAACACAGAACCCATCCTGAGGGCTATGATGACTGGACATTTCTATCTTGTTTGTACTTGTGTATAATGGTTTGTACAGATGAACAAAGCACCTTCAGGTATCTGGAAATTGTACCCAAGGATGTGCAAGTCCACAATTCTCTTCTTTATATCTTGGCTGATTTCTTTATACTTCCAATGATGCTACACACAAAAGCAGAGTGTTTCTGGTTTGATTTAAAATACATCCACAGGTGTGTCTCTAACTAAATCAGATGTTGCCAATAAACCAGAAATGAGAAGCTTCCAAGGACACGACATCATCATAAGCGCTGTCCCAAATTGTTTAAAGTCATGGTAATCCTAGTGTATGTAGACTATTGACTTTGCAGGAGGTAATAAAATGTCTTAAAAATTCTCTCCTGTTTCTGATATTTAGCAAATATACATAATATTGGCAATCCTGATTGACCTAAAAAGGGCAAGGTTTAATCTCTCTCTCTCTCTCTCTCTCTCTCTCTCCTCTCTCTCTCTCTCTCTCTATCTATCTCTCTCTCTCTCTCTCTCTATTTATATATATATATACACTCACCGGCCACTTTATTAGGTACACCATGCTAGTAACGGGTTGGACCCCCTTTTGCCTTCAGAACTGCCTCAATTCTTCGTGGCATAGATTCCACAAGGTGTTGCAACGATGCTCAATTGGTACCAAGGGGCCCAAAGAGTGCCAAGAAAATATTCCCCACACCATGACACCACCACCACCAGCCTGAACCGTTGATACAAGGCAGGATGGATCCATGCTTTCATGTTGTTGACGCCAAATTCTGACCCTACCATCCGAATGTCGCAGCAGAAATCGAGACTCATCAGACCAGGCAACGTTTTTCCAATCTTCTACTGTCCAATTTCGATGAGCTTGGGCAAATTGGAGCCTCAGTTTCCTGTTCTTAGCTGAAAGGAGTGGCATCCGGTGTGGTCTTCTGCTGCTGTAGCCCATCTGCCTCAAAGTTCGCCGTACTGTGCGTTCAGAGATGCTCTTCTGCCTACCTTGGTTGTAACGGGTGGCTATTTGAGTCACTGTTGCCTTTCTATCAGCTCGAACCAGTCTGCCCATTCTCCTTTGACCTCTGGCATCAACAAGGCATTTCCGCCCACAGGACTGCAGCTCACTGGATGTTTTTTCTTTTTCGGACCATTCTCTGTAAACCCTAGAGATGGTTGTGCGTGAAAATCCCAGGAGATCAGCAGTTTCTGAAATACTCAGACCAGCCCTTCTGGCACCAACAACCATGCCACGTTCAAAGGCACTCAAATCACCTTTCTTCCCCATACTGATGCTCGGTTTGAACTGCAGGAGATTGTCTTGACCATGTCTACATGCCTAAATGCACTGAGTTGCCGCCATGTGGTTGGCTGATTAGAAATTAAGTGTTAACGAGCAGTTGGACAGGTGTACCTAATAAAGTGGCCGGTGAGTGTATATATATATATATATATATATATATATATATATATATATATATAAAATGTATGTCTGTGTCTTTTTAGATGGTTTATGTAAACTTGTGGTTTCAACTGTACATCTTTGGGAGATGCAGAAAGACATAGAGAAAGAGACAAAAAGCAAGAGACAGAGTATAAGAGTAATGTACAGTAGCTGTATGGTGTGCCCCCAGAATCAACTCAACTGGTGGCTAACAGAATCAGCTCCACTAGTCGGCCCCCAGAATTAAATTCCACTGGTAGGCCCTAGACACCTAAGTCTGACACTGACAGTGACCCAGTACTATCTGTATCTACATCATGTACAGTAGGAGGTAGGTAGACAATACTATCTGTGTGTACATCGTTTACAAGGGCAGACAAGTAAGCAGTAATACAGTATATGTGCCTACATCATTTACATGGAGAGACAAGAAGATAGTACTACCTTTGTCTACATAATCTACGGTAACAGACAGGTAGGCAGTACCATCTATGTCTACATTATTTCCAGCGAGAGACAAGTAGGTAAGATAATATCCCTTTTGCTTTCCAAAGACCCAGTGGGTCAAAAGCAAATTGAGGATTTGTTACATCCACAAGAGGGTGCTTGAGCTTCTCAGCTCATTTCCCATAATGCCTTGTGATATGCAGATGCTTCGTGGAGTGCAAAAGGCAATTTTGAATCTCCACATGCCTATATAGGCGCTCTCCCTAAGGAAAGATCTTCCCTTTCTGTACAACATTTACAGTGAGAAATAGGGGGAAGGTAGAACTATCTGTGTGTATATCATTTAAAATTAAAGATAGGTAGGCAGTACTATATGTATCTACATAACTCCTACGGTATACAGAGACAAGAAGAAAGTAGTATCTGTATCTACATTGTTTACAGTGAGAAACAGGTAGGCAGTACTATCTGTCTACATCATTTTTAGCAATAAATAGTTAGGCAGTACTATCTGTGTCTACATCATTTACAGCGAGATACAAGTAGGCAGTAGTAAAAGAAAAACAAGGAGATATTGCTATCCATGTCTACATGATTTACAAAGAGAAGCAAGGAGATAGTGCTAGCTATGTCTGCATCATCTACTGTAAGAGACAGGTAGGCAGTACTATCTGTGTCTACATCATTAACATAAAGAGACAGATGTGCAGGATTATAAGTGTGTATGTGGCCATGGTTAAGTTTTTTAAAAAAAATGTAAAATTGACTACTAAAGTTCTATATGCAGGGGAATCACTTTATCATATGGATTTTAATATACTTTATTTTTTCTATACTTTATTTTAGATATCAAAGCTATAATAATCACCAAGCAGTATAAATTATCCAACTTTATATTAACACATTGTAGTACTCTCCCATAATTTGGCCACTTTCATGCTTTTGTACTTCAGTTTTGCTCTGTGGATTTTAATAGACCCTCTTTATCCACTGGGCTCCCTGAAGGCAGCAGAGGAGATCATCTCATTTCCTTACAACATTTGCAATTTCAAAGACTGCTGCCAGTGGATACATGAAACAAACGGGAAGACATGCAACTTCGATTCAGTGCAGGAAAGAGAAAATGGATACTTTGTGCCAGGGAAATCCCAGTGGAGACTCAATGCAAATGTGAAAATGACAGGGCCCTGTAGAGGATATAGGAGCCGCTGAACATGTCACTCAAAATTCTTTGAGACATACAGTGCTAGAACAGGAAAGAAGAAAGATATGATAGATAGATAGATAGATAGATAGATAGATAGATAGATAGATAGATAGATAGATAGATAGATAGATAGATATTGATAGCTAGATATTGATAGATAAAGATTTAGATAGACAGCTAGTCAGGCAGGTAGACAGATATAGATGGATATATAGACAGATAGATTAATATATAGATACATAGATATAGATAGAAAAATAGAGATAGATAAATAGAGATAGATAGACAGATAGATCAATATAGATAGAAAAATTATTTTTGCGCCTATTTATATAATAAAGTAGTGCAAACAAAAACTTTGTTGTTATTTGCAAACCTACAGTATATATATGTGTATATATATGTGTGTATCTCACTGGTTGATAGACTCTAGTAACATGTTTATAATATGTGCATGCATATTGCCACTTTACAAGTCAACAAGTGAAAAGACAAAGCAGACCAATTCCCATCATGAGTTGTTTATATTGGGAATTGTACTCAGTCACATCACAAGGTTTAGTCAGGTCATATGCATGTTGCAGCGATTGGGGTTAATCAGTGAGAGCTCTGTGGGTGCCCTCAGCTGTGCGGCTGGCAGAGCAAGCGTCTCTTTACTAAATTGCATAGGATTACTAGTTATCATATCCCATCCCCCTCTTTGCTTCTGCTTCAGAATAAATACATATTTTTCTCACGATGCTATTTAATCCTCAGTGTGATGTAATGTTTTTCTAACCAATCAAGTTCAACCCACCCCCTCTCTATGTCTCCTCTAGCCATGTAGCTAGGATATTTTCAATAGTGTGGGGGCACCCTAACAAGGAAGCAGCTGTGCCTTCCATCAGCAAACCCTTGATCTGTGCTGTTCTATTCAGTGCAGTGGTTTACAAGTAATAACCTTCAACACTTGTAAAAAAGTGACTATTATAATCAATTTGTTATTGTCACAAGATATCAGAAGTTTTACATAGCAATGTATATAAAGCAGCATATACATACATTAATACATACTTACATATATTTATTACTAATCAGCCATAACATTAAAACCTGATGTGAATAACATTATCTCTTGCAATCTCATGCAATCTCATTCTCTTGCACGTGTGCACTGGCTCTTTAAAATTTAAAGAGCCAGCTCACCACTTATTACCAATCACCAGTCACTAGACCCTTTATTAGGTCACTTCCCCCAGCATTTGTTGTTCCTAGTATCTGACCACGTGCTTTGGACTTTTGACTTTTCTTTGTTCCCCGCCTGCCCTGACCTTACTGCCAGTGACCTGATTACGTTTTGCTTGCTGCCAGCTCTGACTTCTATGCAAGTAGCCCGACAATGCTTCCGCATGCAGCGAAGTGCATCCCGGCTTTTCTTGGGCTTTTGTGAATACTGGAGGGCTCCTTAGACTCCGCTACTTGACATGGTTCAAAGTCATCTCTCTAGGTGACGCAGAGGATCCACCACCAGGGTCTGTGATGTTTACCCATGTGTGTGACACCCTTTGATGGCTTTTTTGGTGGACATGGACTAATGCGATTCATGACAAAGAGCTGCACTGCAAAGTATTTTTACATTATAAAACCAATAGGATATACTGCCTTAATGGATATTTATAGGGCGTCAGAAGATTTCTAATAGACTATTTTGCCTTGATCACCTGCAGTGGTCTTGTTTAGTCAATGCTTTGACAGGTCAGGGCTCTGTTGGTGGACAGAGACCAATGTGAAAATGACTGCCCTGCAAAGTATTTTGGCATTATGAAACCAACAGGAAATATATAAAAAATAATTTTTATCACTTACTAAATGTTTATAAAATAACAGTTCATATCTAACATATAACTGTAAATTATGGTTAGATTTGTGCTACAAATAATTTTTTTCCACTGGGTTAATGTTAATATTTTATACATACAAGGATCTCTCTATAGTTCTTGCCATTTGTTTACAGCATACTTAAAGAAATGCATGTTTTCATCCACCTGAAAGCTCGTGTTAATTGACTCCTTTAGAAAAAAATTCATTGTGCACGTAAATCTTCTGCACAATGGCTTTTAATGTCTTCCTATTGTAAATGCTATATTGTCTTCAACTGCTGCTATTGTGGGCTCTTCTATTAGCTTGGTATATAGGGAAAATAATCACAGGGAAAAGTAAAAGGGTTGGAAATAAAACTTGAACAAATTCTTTTCTAGTTACTCAATTTTCAGTTTAGCTTTTAGTTAATACTTTATAGTAAAAATAGACATTTTAGTTTGCTTGGGTAATGGGATTTTTTGGCAGAAAAATGTTTCAGGTTTTGCATAGTATGCTATGATAGGACAACCTATTTCCATATGAAATATAAGGGCATATGGAGGGATCCCCTGCTTAAGACTCTCTATGCAATCACCAGCTCTTTTCTTAGAAGAGTGTAGCACCCTAAAAGTAAGCTGGTGGTGGTGTTGGTTAACTTTCCATGTTGCGGCCAATCAGTTTCAGTGGTCACATGCCATCTCACTGACATCACTGCTCAGGAAGTGAACAGTGTGGTGACGTCAGTGAAACGTCATGTGACTTCTGAAGAGACTGATTGGCCGAAGCAGTCGTGCACTGGGAGACACCATCAGTAGCTGCAGCGCTGGAACTGCAGTTAGTACAAAGATGAGTATTTTAATTGTTTTTTTGCTTTATTAGGCCATGTTCACACGGCTTAAAACTGGACATATTTCAGTCCGTAATTATGCGCCGGAGTGCGCAAATTACGGGCTGAAAATGTCCCAGTCATTACGGTAATCCACAGTTCTCATAGAGAACTGTGGATTACGTCTCCTCTCTCTGCTCGCCGAATACGCCGAGGGGGGAGATAAGTGACATGTGAATTACCAGTGGCGTATTCGCGCTGCTGGTAATACAAATCTATGGGCCGGCGAGGTGCCAGCCCCCCGCACCCGCCCCCAGCCCCATTTATGTAATTACGCCCTGCAAATACATTGTGTGAACATAGCCTTACACAACTCTAACCAAGTTTTATTTTTTTTGTTTTTAAGGTGGAAAGCCCCTTGAAGTACACAGAATAATCATGAATTGCCAACTCATTTAAATGGATATTCTGTTTAAACTGCAAATGTTCACATGAATTTCAGGGTGGTATCCATATGCATTCCACATCAAAATCCACATAAGCCCTGTGTTAAATATGTATATATTTTTATTAAAGTTTGCAGTATATAAAAAGGAATGCATGGTACAAATACAAGTTGTCAGTTTCCAATGAGCCATTGACATTAATCAGTAAGAATAAAAAAATACAAATCTGCACATTTTTTTTTAATTCATGGTACTGTGAAAATATGTACCCTATTATATTATTGGAAATCCTAAGACTTCACATGGATTTCCTGGCATAGAACAAAAGATAGGTGACCAGAGGGTTTTTATGCAAAAATCATGTAGCTAACACAGGACACAGATTAGTCGCACTGAATGGACTTATTACATGTCCGAACCCATGATGAAATTTGCTATACAAAATGGTAGAAATTCACCAAGAAGAAATAAAAAAGGGCTGTACAGTATGTAGTACCACAATGAAAAGTGCACAGAGACTAGGCCATGGGCAAATAGATTGGAACAAAATAACTTCTAAAAGAGTTTCCAGAATTTCAGAAACAGCACCTATTATCTATAGACTGTCTATTATTATCTCTGGGCCCAGGGAAATAGCTGGAGGGCTACAAAGCACAGGGGTAACAAAATCAAGCCTCTTGCCCTTAGCTGGGGTATATAGATACAGGAAATGGGTAGAAAACTCATTATTTGCTCATACTTGTCCACACAGACACTAAAACAATACATGGGTCTCTTGCTCTAAAATCATAAAGCGTCCTTGATGTCTGTTTAACAATCCATTAGTAATTTTGAAATCATAACATGTTTTTCTTGAAAGGGGGAAAGGGTTTTTTTCTTTGGGATAAGGCTCCCCAAACTTACTGGGCCCCCCTAAAAAATAACAGGATGGTCGTTTGGTTCATCTGTTCATAAATGGGGATTCCCCCCATAACATTTTTGGGCTTCTTTGATAGGCTATACGTTGGGCAAAACCCCTTTAGCTATAAACAGACTTAGCAGCTCCCTGGGGGGACTGAGGGGTTTAAGGGTTTGTCCACTCATGTGCAAGAACATTGTTTATTTTTGTTAAAAAAAAAAAAAGACAAATGTTTGGTTTGTTATGCTCAAATTTTTATGGGACTATTATCCAAATCTTCAATTATTACTACACTTCTTTTGTTGCTATTTGATTTTCCCTGTAAAAAAGTGGGGTCCCCTTTTAAATTTGTTTTAGGGCCTTCTTTTTTTTGTTACGCCCCCTGAATATGCCATCAATGTGTTATAGGTGTAGGTCCCACCTTTTGTTGTGGTATAATCAATGGAATAGTTCCTACCCCCTTTTGGGTTAAAAAACTGGGGTTTTTGGGGGAACTTGTTCTAAAAAGAGGAAAGGGGTCCCAGAGGGGGGGAAAAAACTGAACCTGTCAAAACTTGGGAGGGAAATTTGTTATCAAAATGTCATCAATGCATATAATGGAAATACCCCTTTAATCGTCTCAAGTTTAGGAAGGTCTAGCTACAAATCTGTAAACTAAGACAAAACCAATGGACAAAAGTTGCTGTTACAGGAAAAAACCTATATCAAGTATACAAATTAAATATAATGCTACATCTGAATTTAACTAAATTAATGATTAGTTAGAGAAGTTTCATTTACATTTCCCAGTCTACACAGGTGTAATAAAAAGATTTGTAAGAGTTTAAAAGCGGGGGTTTATAGTAAATTTATATTAGTGGGTAAGTAAAAAGGGAGAATAATCTTTTTTGTGAAAGGATGCAGTGTTTCCTAAAAATCCTTTTGCACTACCACTGCTTTCATCTGCTAATTGGAAAATTTTTAAAAGATGTTTTAAGGTTAAGGGATTTTTAAAAAATTTTATCCCAAAGAAAGATGCAATGTATTAAAATATTACTTCTAATAATAGTCTGTAAACCCAACACAAAACAATATTAAACAAATTGCAAAAGGAAAATTTACAGCTTTACATGAAAAAAAATCCCCCAAATCATGAATTTGGGAAAACATGGGTTTCCCCGGGAAATTAAATGCGGAGAGAAATTTATGAACTGAAGACAGAGAAAAAAAAAGAAAGAAAAAAGAGGCCCTTTCCCCCTTAATTCCCACTTTCCCTATTGTTAGGGCTCGCAGCCTACTGCACAGGGCATCCTCTCCCATAAGGGTGACCCTATCACTAGGCTGTTACTTGCACAAACTATCATCTACTCTTATCCATAAGCAATGTCCAGTCCCAACATGTTTCTGTGCTACTGCCAGCGCTCTTCAGGGGACTTAATAGTGGTCAAATAACCGAAAAAATTAACAAACCTGACAGTAAATGTCTGGCTAATAGGACTCAGGGAGCAGTGTTTAAATATACAAAAATGGCGTATGATCAGGGAGGGCCCATAGGCTACCCCTCACCTTTTGGCCATATGCCATTTTTGTATGTTTGGAAACTGTTCCCTAAGACCTATTAGCCAGACTTTTTATTTGGTCGGGTTTTGGGTATGTTTTTCTGTCATTTGTCCTCTATTAAGCCCCCTGAGGAGCGCTGGCACTGGTACAGAAACATGGAATAAATTGGAATTATAGTGTGTCCTGCTGTAGGCATCACTTTTTTGTACACACCATAATTAAGAAACTTAAAAAACAATTCTTGAAGGAAAATCGGCTTCACCCTTTTAAGGTTTGTTTGGTTTTTCTCAGTTTTTGCTTTACAACAGGAGAATGACCAAAACCTGCAATTTAAAGGGGTTGTCTTACTACAAGGATTGCTTTTTTTTAAAAAGATCTTGCAAAAAAAAGTCACTTTCCCCAATTATGTGTCCCTTTAATATATCCAAACCTATTCTGAGATACCCCCTCTTTTTATGGACTGATAAGGTCCTCAGGTCCTTTTAGCTACAAAACCTTTTTGGATCTATTGATAGGTTTGCCAGCACTGGTTGCTATAGTTTAAGACCGGCTTTATTGCAGCCAATGGAACCCAAAAAAACACACCCCTAAAATTCAAAATGAACCCAAAGGGAAAAACAGGACGGGGGAAAGTGAATAAATTTTAGTGTAGAAAACCCCCTTTATGCCACTTTTAAAAACATTTTAAAATAGTTAAAACCCAAAACCCAAATTTTCCCCCTTTTAAGACCAAAATTTTTTAAATTCCCTTTAAAAGGGGGGTTTTCTAATTGGCTGTTTTACGGAGCCTGCTTTCAACCCAACTTAAAGCCTCCCCCTTTTTCTGTTAAAGGGGCTGAGGGTGTTTTCTAGACCCCAGTGATTAAAGGATATCAGCTTTTTTTTCCCCGGGGCTAGCCTTTTAAAGAGGGATATTGGTATTGGAAGGCTTTAAACAGCAAGTCAGAAGGCTGCATAGCTCTAAAGGATTAATGCTTGTTAGAAAGATAGGAAGCTCCTGTGTTGCTGATTAGCACAACAGTGAGTGACCCCACCACCCTAATCAGGACTATTAGACTAGAAAGAGATGGTCTGTAACCTGGAAAAGCTTTTGTAAACAAGGAGGAGATAAAATATGCTTTAACTCGGGAAAAGAAGCAAAATTTATAAAAAGAATGTAGCCCGGTATTTAAACTTTTTTTTTACCTTACCTACATATTTTAAATTTTAAAAATATAGTGGGAATACCCCTTTAACCCCTTACCGACCTGTGATGGAGCACCAGTAAGCAGCTTTGAAGCGGGATTGCAACGCGATCCTGCTACACAGCTGCATTGTGTTAGCAGCTAATTGCAGCTAACAACCCGGGGTTACGGCAGGGGGGGGCACGCCACCCACCCCCGCTGTTTAAAAACTCTTTAAGGGCGCCGCAGCCCCAAAGATGGCCCGCAGCGTCTAAATGAATGAAAATCGGTGCCACGCACCGTTCTTCCCTGCGATGGGGCCCCCCCAGCATTTAAATGTGGGGAAAACCCATGGTGAAACATGGTAGCCGGGGGGAAGGCCCTTGTGTGTTTTGAATTTCTCCACTTCCGGCCCCAGGCAGGAAGGGGGGAAACTGTCATCTTGGTACATCACAATGCATTGTCTATGCAATGCATTAGGCTGTATTAATAGTTCAAATCACCCCCCTTTCGCCATTTTACAAAAAAAAAAAAAATAAAAAAAATAAAAAAATTACACATATTTGGTATTGCCGCGTCTAAAAAGTCCGATTTTTAAAAAAAATTTGGGATAACACATTTATCTTGTACGCTGAACACCGCAGAAGAAAAAAAATTTTGAAACGCCAAAATTGCGGGGTTTTTTTTGGGATTTCAATCCCCTAGGGAAAATTGGGGAAAAAAAGTGATTAAAAAAAATCACATGCATTTCCCAAAATGCTAGCAAACCCCCTAAAGTACCCCTTCACCCGAAAAAAGCCCCTCATGACAAACCATTGGTGTTAATACAAAAAAGTTATTGGTTGCACAAAATGGCGCCGTGGCACAAATTTCAAAAAAATAAAATGTTTGGAATTTTTTTATGGTACCAAAACATAATTTGGAAAAAAACCCATGAGTGGGATTGCGGATGCGTATTTAATTGTAGAATACAGATAAAGCATTTATTTTTACCAAAGAGTGAATTTCCCTTAAAAAAAAAAAAAAAACTTTCAAACATGGCGCAAGTATGTTCTTTTTCACCCTTTTGCCCCACTTTTGTTTTTTTTGCCATTCTCCAGGGGATATTCTATATTAATATGAATAAAAACCATTAGAAAGTAATTCTTGTCCCCCAAAATAAAAACCCCCCATGTATTTTGTAGGTGGAAATAAAAAAAATTATGGCTTTCAGAAGGGAAGGAGGAAAAAAAAATTTAGAGCCTTTTATTATGCCCTCCCTCGGGAAAGGGGTTATTTCACCCCGTTGGCTTTTAAAAATGACCACATTTTTGACATTGTTAGGTTTTTTTTAAAAACCATTTTAGGGGGGTTTTAAAGGGTACTTTTCTGTTTTTTTTTTTTAAATTTCAATTTTTTTTGGGGTTTGGTTTTTATCAATAAAATAATTAAAGAAATAAAAATTTTGTTTTGGGTTTTTTAACTTTTATTTCTTTGTTTTCAAATTACTTTTATCTTTTGTTTTAGGTATCATTACACATTGTTTCCCCATAAAGTCATAAAAGATTTTGGGGGGGGGGTTTTTACCAAAACAAAGCTTACTTGGTTTTTTTTCCTGGAAACTCACATAGTATAAAAAGAAGAACCAGGATAAGTACAACTTCCTGTTATGCATTGCAGAGCTGATCTCTAACTAAAACCCAAGTAGTTCCTGGAGCTCCGTGGCATCTGGTGACAACTAAGCCACTTCCTGATCTGTATATATCAAACTCACTGAATGTTGTATAGGGTGCGCAGTGTTCGGGAAAGCAAAGCAGATAATAAACCATCACTGATTTTACTATGGGGACTCCAGCCAAGACTGACAGGCGGCTCTCCATTCCTGCAGCTGCAGGATTTCCGTGCAGCTGGAGACTCTGTAAAGGAGACCATTTGGAAAAATGCTCTGCAAGTAGCATTAAAATAGATACAAATATAGATTAAAATCTTGGACACTTGTAAAGTAGTATATAAAGTAAACCATTATTTAATACATGGAGAAAACTGTAGCTTAAAGAGAACCTGTCACATAGATTATGCCCCCCTTGCTGAGGACAGAACAGGGTAGTGTCAGACCTGCTGTTCCCAGCACTGTGCCCCTTATTCTGTAAGATGCAGCAGTTTTAGAGCATTTACCTCTCTAATCTTATTCATGAGTAGGTGTTAGCCCCACCCACCAAAATCTAGCCCCGCCCACCCGGTAGTTATTCTCATGTTTCTAACTATTCAAAGTAATAGGTTTATCAGTTGAGGTGGGCGTGGCTAGCCACAGGGGGGCGGGTTTGAAAAAAAAACTGACTCTTTTTGAATGTCTCTTCGAATGACTCTTCTGGCTGAAAACTGCAGATATGAGCATTAAATACTCTAAAACTCCAGCATTTTACAGAATATGGAACACAGTGCTGGGAACAGCAGGTCTGACACTAGCTTGTGCTGTCCTCAACAAGGAGGGCATAAACTAATGCAGTAGGTAGCATGCCCAACATGATTATATGCAATCTACCATAAACTGACCAAGAGCTAAAACTGCACTGAGCACTGGATATTATGACATATTATCAGTCTCCTTTAATTTGTATGTCAGCCATAGTAGTAGATTAACCCAATTTGGCCAATAGGACATATGGCACTGTAAATATATGTAGCTCAACTTTTGAGTCTTTGGGATATATTGGAAGTCCTAACATTTTAAAAGATGAACCTTCCATAAAATGTAATGTCTACCAGGAAATTAGAGAAAGGAAATTGGTTCCCGAACATTTTATGAGTCACAGATCATTTGCTTTCGCTGCATGTCATGTGCATATATTTATGATAATCACACAATACAGTTAAGGAAGATCTATCAATTCATAAATTAAGACAGATCATTTAACTGAAATCCTAATACTACAGTGCTTGCTTGACTAAAACCAAAATAATTAAGTTCTAATTGCATATTTAGTGGGAATACTTCCTCTAAAAGACACATAGAGTGTTTTGTAGAACTAAAATTCTGTGTACACTGTCCCGCATACCAAAAACTATATGTATTTTATGTGCATTTCACATTTAACTCATGATTGAAGCCTTTGATTGTAAAAGTCAGGGAATATAGGAAATGCAAGTTATGTCTTTGGAAAAGTTAATTTCCCACATCTAGAAGAAGCATACATCACAAGCTTATCTTTGCGTTTCACCCTTACTGATACCTAGTGCAGAGACCAGAGAACTGGATAGATATTGCCTTTTAAAAGGTCTATACATAGCTAGTTTCTCAGAAGCTTAAGCTGATGCTCAGTTTAAACAGCAAGTGACAGGATCACACACAATAAGTTGTTAAATAAATGAGTTGTTCTGTTCCAGCCCATTAAGCCATGGGGCATGATCATTCATGGTATATCTGGAACATGTCAGTGTATTTGGAAAATGAATGCCTTGTACACAGGTCAAATAAGTTATTGGCAACTGCTTTTACAAAAAAAAGCCTAATAATCACTCCATTTATTGCCTTGATTAATTATTATCACTACTTATAAGACCATACATGATTATACCGTTTTCATGGATACATTTGTAGTATCAAGCCGATTTGTAGTATCTGAGCAGGCCTTGGTAGGACATAATAATATGATGTGCAGATGTGTTGCATATAAAAAAAAATATAAATATAAAATATATCTAAGATAAAAAATACTTTTCCTTTTCTAAAAATCAATAGTTTTTATATTCCTGTGGAAAATGTGTTGTAAAACCAGGAGTTATACATTGCTTTTTCATACCACGTTAGGTTTGGTGCCATTAAGACAATCATTTTTCCTATGTATTAGATGTAAACTGACCATATTTAGCAATAAGATAATGAATATTCTATATAAAGCTACAAAGCTTTCAAATTTAGATAAGTAATATTGCTAGATAACCGTGCATTACACTATAACTGGGATATAATAGACTGTCAATTCTGTTTACAACAGGTTGTGTAGGTTTAATTGAAACAAATGGAACAACATAGAATGTTATTATGGAGAAGATGTGCGCTGGTGTATTTTAGTGTGAGTAGTATTGAGATAATAGACATTTATTTAAATCAAACTAGTTCTTCCTGTAGGTTATAGAATGTATGTTGAAAGATAACTTTCCTGGAAAAGGTATCAGCAATCCTCATGGAAACTAGATTTATCCATTACATGCTTCAGCATTACATGCTTCATCTGTAGCATTTTCATGAAAGATCCTCTGGCTCTAAGCCACTGACTCATTGAGTTTAGCTTATTAGTACAGTTTGGTTTTATAAAGCACCTAAACTGCAAAAAGATAAATAAAAAGTTGATTGTAATAGTTCAATATTGAACATAGCATCAAACCTAAAACAATGTAAAAAATACCAGGTGTGATGTTCCTGGAGCCATTTGATAATGGAACCCTTAAACACAGTACTCTACCCTTTTAACTGAGACTACACAAGCAAATGTCTAAAAAGAATGAATTTAGGGGGTCCTACATATAGTATTGGATATTCTGTTTTTTAGCTGACAGCTAGTCATCTCAAATCCCTTGTAAACACATGCATGCTCGGTTTGGCTAAGCATGCATGTGTTCTCAGAGAGGGGAGCAGAACAAGTAAGTGGCCATTTGCATGGCGCAGGAAAAATTTTGTGCCATGCACACGGCCACTAGGGGATGGCTTTTCTACGCGGTTAGAGGAGAAAAGGCCTCCCACTTCACATAGACATATTCATCTTCCGTCCAAAATTAAGAATGAACATGTTCTATGTGTCATGGACCGCCAGCGTGTCGTGCCTTCCTGGTACTTGCCTGTCCTGTCCTGTCCTTTTTCTTCCTGGGGTCCTGTGTGCGCACTGTGCCTCCTAGGGCGCGTGCGCGGCAGCTTCCTGCCCTTTATAGGTTACTTGTCTCTGTCTACTTCCTCTTGACCTATGAAGCCTGGTTTTAAGAGGAAGTTCCTCCCTTTGCTCTGGGTCAGTCCATTGTTTGTTGCATTGCTATTTGTTGCAGTGCTCATCTTTGAGCTCCCGCCAGCCTCTCTGGATTTAACCCCTAAGTTGCTGGTTCAGTTCCCTCGGCCCACCAGAGCTCCTGACCATATGTTTGTCGTCTTTTGCTGTCCTATGTCCTCTGTATCTTGCCTTGATCCCCGTCCTGTACCTGCTGTATCCTGCTGTGTTACCTGTCCTGTTCCTGATGTTGTGTACGTCGTATACAGCTACCTATGTTCTTGTCTACCACCGCCTGTGTTCCTGTCCTGCACCTCGGCTGTCACCGCAGGTAGCCACGTCAGGGGTAGCGACCTGGGGGTCCCCACAGCTAAGTCCGTCCCACTTTGCGGCGGGCTCCGGTGAAGACCAGGGGCCCCTTAGACTCTGCTTCCTGGCGTGGTTCTCCATATACCATCTCGCCTGTTGTGACCACAGTGGATCCACACCCGGACACCAGCGATTGGCTCTTCAACGTATGCTGTTGTCACTGCATCCGTTACTCTATGTTTTTTTGGACTACTGCGTGGGTTTTCCATAGAGGCCCGTGTAAAGTTTTTACCCATGCCGTGCCGTGGGGACATGGCCTTACTGCCAGTCTTCTCTGGCAACAGTTTCTCTCCTGTGAGAAATACATAATCTGGCATGACAAAAACCCAACAGCATGCCAGAGTCTTCTTTCATCTGACTTTTGCCATTTAAGGAGAGTCAGTAGACATCTATACATATAAGATAGTTGACTGGATCTACTAAAATCACTGAATTCAATCACATTCATTTTAGGTGTATGGGCAACAATAGTCCTCAACAATGTTTTGGTAGTTAGGCCTTAAGTGCTTTAAAAAGACCTAATAAGTGCTCAGAGAATGGTGTGGCCATTAGTAGTTTACAAATCTCCACCTTCTGTACTTCTTATGGCTCCAATCTTTAATAATAAGTTTTGTATTCTGTTGGCAACATGTTTGCACTTGTGAGTGAGTTAGCTGTCAACTAAATAATTAGTGAAGAGATCATTGGGCTTTTCTAAAAAGGGGGAAGACTACGTTTAACTTAATTATTTATCCTTTGTCTGCATGATAGTGCCTAAGTGCACATTTATTGATGAAGTTCTTTCATCTAAGAATATCATAACACATAACATCACTAAGACCTTGCATAGAATTTTGATGAATGTCCTAGAGCAGGGGTGTCAAACTGGCGGCCCTCCAGCTGTTGGGAAACTACAACTCCCATCCTGCCCACTGTTATAGATAATACAAATGCATGATGGGAGTTGTAGTTTCCCAACAGCTGGAGGGCCGCCAGTTTGACACCTGTGTCCTAGAGTCAACAATCCTTCCATCAGTATTTTTCTTCACAAAAGTGCTCCTAATCACTTACTGTCCACCAACATACCTCAAGTTGCCACTTCCTCAGCAGGTGGTCTAGAGAGCTGCTATGCATATAAAATCTGTGCAGGACCCCAGCATTAAAGTACCCTTTTATTCTGGAAATTGTAGGGGTCCCAGCAGTTTTAACCCTTTACCAGTGAGGAAGTGATGGCATAATCCAGCATACCTGCTTTTAATTTACTTTTGAACCTTTGAACCATTTCACATTATTTGCTGGAGTAGAACTGTGTTCATGTAAAAAATAACTGCAAAGATTAGGGTTTCCCAAAATTTTAGACCAGTAGTGTATAACAATATGTATTCATGCCCTGAGACCTATTACAAAGTTCTACTTTTTTGGGACAGCCAGCAATCATCTATTACATGTAGAGAGACCAGATCACTTCGCTCCGTAAGGAGGGGACACAGCTGATTACTGGATACTACAATTTACTTGTATAGATGTGTCTACCCTTACTATTCATGTAAAATCAGAAAGATAATTGCAGTACAATGTTTTTTTTCTAAGCTATCATGTCACTGTCAGGTGACGAATGTTAGTCTAATAGTGTATATAAGGTAGGACACATCTGTATGTTTTCATGTGAGCTGTTCTAAAGACGTCACATTTTCATCTGTTAGGATGTTGGATGTATATCTGTGAATCCTATCTTTGACTCTCTGGGTGATTTCCATCATGTATCCGCTTCCACATGAATTGTTTGTTAGACAGACTACATGGTCTGGTACACATAAAATTATGCACTGTTTCTAATTTTTCCTATTGTCAGGGGATGAATAAATGTGAGGCCCTTAATCAAATTGCCATGCTGGGCACAGTTTAAACACTATAACATGCCTGGGTTCTAACAACCCAGAATAGCAACTTTTGCTAATATCTGATTTTACCATGAATGTCAATTTCCCAAAATTGTCTGGGAACTTAATCCTCAGTAACTGTCAGAGCTTCTTGATGTTTTTTGATATCATTGCTTTTGGAATTACATCTAGCAACACAAATAATTATTTGAGGGTGGTCTGATTTCTTTCATTGTTGACAGTATATTTTACATATGTATGTTTCTTACCTTATTTACCTGTTCAGACAAAACTATATTGGGGAACCCCTCTTTAGAAACTTTTTAGACATTTTAGTTATGTTACTTCTGTCGGAATCAATTAATATTCCTCTCACCTTCATCAGTTGTGAATGGATCGTAAATTAATCAGAATCAGGGTGATTACTACTGTACTTAAGTAAACTATTTCTTTTGGTGGGTTTACTGTAGAAAAGAAAAGCATTACATACAATAATAGATTTCTATCTTTTTCTAAATTCTAATGAGAGAGAGACTGAGACAGGACAATAACGGAAGTGGTGAAATTCTCTAAGAGAATCCAAAGTTCCTTGAAGTGCACAAAATATGTCATCAATATAATGAAGCCACATGTTAGCATCAGTGCAGAATATCACACTACAATAGACAAACCTGTCCTTAAGTTCATTTAAGAAATGTACTGCATATGTGGTCACAAGATTATACTCCTTAACAGTGGCAAACACCTGATTCTAAAAATGATATTTGACATGAAAATAACTATTGCTCAAGAAAAAAATCCAAAAGTTCAATGTCAGATCTATTTCAGGTAAATTAAATTTTAGCAAACTCTATACCTTATTTAATGGTATATTTGAATAATTCTTACTCACAACTTGACCACTATACAGGAGTCCCACTGTACCGTAGTGTATCTCAGTAGCTGAAATCTTTTTCAAAAAGTCCATAGTATCCTTAACATACATAGGACCTACTGGATTGTACATAATCTATTAATAAGCTGTCCAATATTTGGGTTGCAGCCTAAAGTAAAGAAACCATCCTGGAGATGATTGGTCTTTTGGTTGGTTTGCTGAATTTTTTATGTTGGTATTAGAAACTCAATGTATCTGATAGGATATCCATATAATTACCACTTTTTACTAATTTAGTTAGTTAAAAAATAATACTTATTTTAGATCATGGTCTGTAGGTATGTATCTCTGTGTTTTATGTTATTGGGATACACTTTTCTTTTAACAATCGTCTTGTTCTTAACAAGAATGCTACAACCATTTTCAACTAGCCTTATTATTAAATTACTTTATTTATAGGTTTATTGATGGCTTTTTTTTGCATGTGTCAGATTATTTAGGATGGTATCGGCCTTTATCTTAACTTCTAGATCTCTTACATTTTTTCTTTATAAAATAAATACGTGTCTCCAAATAGAGTCAATTTTTTTGTGGGATGAATTTTTTTCTGGGGTAGTATAACGTGCAACTCTGTAACAATGTAGACAATATGCCATAAGTAGGTCCTGAAGCAATTCAGAGATTAGTTGATTAATTGGTAACTGTGCTTTCAAAACATTTTTTCTACTAACATGAGAAAAACTATTTTATGTATTAGACAAAAGTATAGTCCTTTATTTAACAAGGATAGTTCTTCACAGCTCAAGTGACTAGACCACCTAGCTCATGATATACAATCTGGCACATATTGAATCTCATTAGAAGTGGTTGTTTCCAACACCTCTGAAGTTCCCTGTCAAACTTGATTGTTGGCTTGGTCTTCTTCATTGTTTTGGTTTAAAAAATCACTGGTAGTGTTGCTACTTGATCCAAACTATAAAGGGTACCAGGCTAATTTATGTAGTTTGAGAGTCCTTTAAATCTTGTGCATCTCAGGAATTTAAATTATTATTATTTATTTATTTTAAAGAGCAATTGATTCCAGGGCGCTGTACATTAGAGGGGGTTACATACATAACATAAGTCAAACGAGTACAATGATAAGTGATGAATGACAATTGGCACAACAGAGGGAGTAGGACCCTACCCGCGAGGGCTTACAATCTACAAGGAGGGGGAAAGAGACAGAAGGTGGGGGCAGACATGTTTGCGGAGGATGTGGTGACAGCAAGGTTAGTGTAGGTTATAGGAAAGCCTGAAGAAATGGGTTTTCAGATTGCTTTTGAAGCTGGTGAAAGTGGGAGAGAGTCTTATGTGTTGGGGCAGTGAGTTCCAGAGTGTGGGGGAAGCACGGGAGAAATCTTGGAGACGGTTGTGTGAGGAGCTGATAAGGGGAGAGTAGAGGAGAAGGTCCTGTGAGGAGTGGAGATTGTGTGAGGGGAGATATTTGGAAATTAGGGCAGAGATATATGGAGGGGAGAGGTCATGGAGAGCCTTGTAGGTCATGGTTAGTAGCTTGAAATTAATTCGCTGGGCAATGGGAAGCCAGTGAAGGGATTGGCAGAGGGCAGAGGCAGGGGAGTAGTGAGGAGAGAGGTGGATAAGACGGGGAGCAGAGTTGAGAATGGTTTGAAGGGGAGCAAGAGTGCTAGACGGGAGGCCACAGAGAATGATGTTGCAGTAGTCTAGGCGGGAGATGACAAGGGCATGGACCAGCATTTTTGTAGTGTCATAGTTGAGGAATCAGCGGATGCGAGAGATGTTTTTCAGGTGGAGGCGGCAGGCAGAGGTGAGGGTTTGGATGTGTGGTTTGAAAGACAGAGCAGAGTCTAGGATTACCCCAAGGCATCGGACTTGCGGAACAAGTAAGAGTGTACAGCCGTTCACTTAGATAGAGAGATCAGGAGGAGGGGTAGAGTTGGACGGTTTTCTCCACATTTAGTTTTAGGAGACGTGAGGAGAAGAAGGAGGAAATGGACGATAGACAGTCTGGGATCCGGGAGAGAAGAGAGGTGACATCTGGGCCAGAGATGTAGAGTTGGGTATCGTCAGCATACAGGTGGTAATGAAAGCCGTGTGATGCTATGAGCTGACCGAGGCCAAGAGTGTCAAGAGAGAAGAGTAAAGGACCCAGGACTGACCCCTGAGGGACACCAACAGAGAGAGACCGGGGGAGAGGGAGAGCGAGAGTGAAGACGCTGAATGTCCGATCAGTGAGGTACGAGGAGATCCAGGAAAGGGCCAAGTCCGTGATGCCGAGGGATGAGAGGATTTGTAGCAGGGGAATGGTCGACAGTGTCAAAGGCAGAGGACAGGTCTAGAAGGAGCAGGACAGAGTAGTGGCATGAGGCTTTATCAGTTGCTAGGTCATTAGTGACCTTTGTTAGGGCGGTTTCGGTAGAGTGGTGGGGTCGGAAACCAGATTGTAGTGGGTCAAGAAGAGAGTTGGAGGAGAGGTGGGAGGACAGCTGAAGATAGACATGCTGCTCGAGGAGTTTGGAAGCAAAAGGGAGCAGTGAGATGGGGCGATAGTTGGACAGACAGGAGGGGTCAAGGGTTGTATTTTTAAGGATTGGGGTGATAGTAGCATGTTTAAAGGTGGAAGGGAAGAGGCCAGAGGTTAGTGATAGGTTGAAGAGATGGGTGAGGGCTGGGATGATAGAAGCACTGAGGTCTGGAATGAGGTGGGATGGCAGTGGGTCAAGAGTACAGGTAGTGAGGTTGTCACTTGTCACCTTCCAAATTTCATCTAAAGATAGAGAGTTTTTGATTAAGGATTGTCTTTGTCACTGAAGCTGCGTATGGTGGTAGCCCTGAGTTTATATTCTGTTCTTATATGATTTTTTACCAAACTTATTTTTTGTGTTCTGTTTTATGTCAATTATAAGAGGCAAAAGGTCCTCCTATTAAAATTTTATTTCGAATTAGGCAAATTATTTAGAATCATTGAATAAAAAGGTACATTTAAATCAAAGTTAAATCTGAGACTTAGTAGGTGGTCATTGTGATGGCATGACGTTCAAGGGATATACCTTTTTTCAGGATTTTCTCTAAAGTCTCCAATGCTCCTGTTTGGCATTGGACTGATCAGGAAATGATTGGATCCAACAGTTGTTGCAGTAATCCAACAGTTGTTGCAGTAATCAGTGAATGAAGGATTTCGGAGTTTCAAATGAATGGTCTACATTTACATTTACTCTGCTGTGGCCAATCATCTTAAAGGGGTTGTCTCACTAAACGATTGCTTTTTATGTTAAAGAGCTTGCAAAAATGTAATATGTGTCCATTAACAATGTCCTACCTATTCTTAGATATCCCCTCTTGTATGGGCTGCATCAGCTCCTCAGGTCGCTATAGCTACAAACCTATCATTCTCTCCTGATAGGCTGCCAGTGATGGTCGCCATAGCTACAGACCTGGTGTCCTCAGCAGCTCCTCACTGCAGGCCAGTATTAGCCAGTAAACATGACCCTGAATTCAAAAATGAAACTAAGAAAAGAGGACTGAAGTAAGATGAATCAGTGTAGTGAGACAACCCCTTTAACTTTCTCTGCCAAACTGATCTCAACTTTCCATGCCAAAATCAGTTGTTTGCCAAGGTTCCAGGAGAAAGACTGACAGCCTTTATATTAATGGTTTTCCTTATGGGAAAAAACCCTTTTAAATCTTTTTACTGATGAAAATTTTAATTATTATTTTAAAATTACAAAAAGTAAAGGGGTTTTTTCATCCCAAATTTTTTTCTTTATTGGGAAAACACTGAAATACAAAAAAATGCTAACTGGGACGGTTTGGTTTCTGTTCAAGCTCTATTTGGGGGGGCCTCCATATGTGTACCCATGGACCCATTTTTAAAAAATTGGCATTACCCTTCCCGTATTTAAAACAATTTTAGGGCCCAAACCTTTCAAATAGATGAAGCACCAAAAGCTCAAATTTCTGCAGTAGGGGATAAATTGTGTCCTCCTGCTATGGGAGTTAAAAAAATGAAACGCCTTTAAACACACAGGTAACCCATCTAATCTGGAATCCTGTAAAAGAAAAAGGCCAAAACTGGGTCTCCAAAATACCCCTTTTCCCAAAAGGGATTTTAGAAGCCCCAAGGAAAAACAAAACCAAAAAATCATACTTGACAAGGGCATTTAAAAGGGCCCCTATAGGATAGTAAAAAACGAAAACCCAAAGGGTCAATTTTCTATTTCATAGATTTAAAAAAGATATAAAAGATCATATATTTATCCCTTAAATTTCCATTTTCAAAATTTCTCAATTTTAAACAGGGGCGGTATTTATTTTTAAAAAAAAGAATTTATAGCGTTTGGGAAATTCCCAATTTTTCCTAAAGGGACCGATTCCTTTAGAGGTTTTAAGGGGACCAAAGGCAAAATTAATTTGGGGCACAAAATTTAAAAAAAACATATGGGGTAATGCTTTAAAAATTGATGATAAAGGGTTTCGGATTTTGGGGGGAAAATAAATAAAAGTTACACTTGACAAGGGAACACTCCCAAAATTGATGCAATGGGCTCCAGTCCTCGGCCTGTTTTAACAAAACCCGGAAAAATGACCCTTTTCCCCGTTAAAAACAGGAAGGGAACCTTTAGAAAAGGCCGGGGCGAGTATCCCATAAAAAAAAAAATTAATTTTTTAAATTTTTTAAACCCCCGGTTGTGACCCTGGATTTGATCGAAAACCCTCCCTTTACCCTCCACCAGGGAAAAAATCGTTTCCCGGGGGGTGGTAAGCGGTTTACTTCCCGAGCCCCAGAATAAGAGGAAAACAAAAAACAAGCACCAAAAAACTTTCTCTCCTTTTTCTATTTAAAATTAATCACATAACGCACTTTGGTTTTTAACTCTTTCCCCCTTAAATGCACAGAAACCAAATTTGGGAATTTTTCAAATAAAAAAAAAAAATAAAGGGTTTAACCCAAAAGGGGTCCCCTCTCTCCTTATGAGGCACGCTTCAACTCAGTTTAAAAAGGGGAGCCAGTTCCAAAAAAAAAAACATCCACAGAGAGTAAAAAAGCAGGGGTAAAAAGCAAACAAAAAACCCCCAAATTGGAAAAAAACAAAAAAAATTGCCCAAAAAAGGAAATTCCCGCAAATTGGGAAAAAGGGCAAAAAGACTTTCCCCGCACACAAACCCCCGGGTTAAAAGGGTTTGGGTATTCCCAAACCAGCTTTTCTTGGGAAAAAGTGCATCCATTTCAGAAACACTCTCCCAGCCGTGTTTTTTTTAGCCCCAAACAAAGCAAGAAGAAGCAGGATGATAATTGTAGCCTCACTGAGAAAAATTTCTTTTGGGTTTTCCCCTTTAAAAACAACAGTGGGCGGAAGGGTGATTAAAATTGGTTTTTTCAAACATAGCCCCTAAAATCAATTTAAAAACTGCACAAAGGGAATCACACTGACATAAAAATTTTTGGGGGTTTTGGGCCCGTTCATGGGTTTCCAAATTAAAGACTAAATTTAAAAAATGAAAAAATTTTGGGAGAGGGTGGAGGATCTTGTTTTTGACTCCATTCTGTATATTTTTGGGGATGGGAAACCTAAAAAGCAAAAAATGGAAAAAACAATGGGGGAAAGGGGACTTTTTAAAGATTCGCTCAACTCTATCCAGACATCATGAAATTTGGCTAAAAATTTTTGAAATTTTTTCCCCTCCTCCCTGATTTTTAGTTTTTCCCAAACCTATTGGGTCCCCCTAATAAAATTCTGGCGTTAAGAAGGGGAAAGCCAAAATATTATTTTTCCCAATAAATCCATTCAAGGGAAAGGATTTGAAATGAAAACGAAAACCCCCGAAAAAAACCACCGCCATTCACTTTGGGGCTGCACCGTCAGCTCTGGGGGAAAAAAATGGGTTAAAAAGGTCAATGATCTTAATCTGGGGTGCTCTCCCCTGTCCCTTTTTCCCCCAAAAGGGTCCTTAACAGGCCGGAAAGCATTGGAAAGGGTATGAAAGCAGAAAAAACCCCCCAGACTGAGAGAATAACGTTTTTGGGACGTGCCTGGTTTGAGCAGCTCTGTGACATGTATTTGCAGTCCCATACTGAAACTGACACACTCACATTGCTCCAGTGTCTGTCTCTCTCCCCCGCTCTCTCCCCCCCTGCATTGCTTCTCCTCTCAGCATTCATAGAGCTCCCTCCCTCATCACACAAGGATTATTGTAGTAGCTAGCTAGCCGATCATCAATACTTTGAAGGAAATAGAAGAAAGAAGACAAATGATTAAAACAAGCCCCTTACTCTACCCGCCAACCTCAGAGCATTAAATGAGCCTGACACCCGTGCACACTCTCTCACACATTCACAGGCTTACAGCTCCTGTGCTCCTCATTCCTCTCCCTCTTGTTCTCCGTAATCTCAACATTTAAATAGATTTCTTCAGCATCAGCTAAGGATTTTTTCTACCTCAGTGGGAGGGTAAAGGCGAAAGAATAACCAAATCAGCAGCACCAGCCTCCTCTCTCTACTGATCATTACCATCCGATAGCTACAGTATTCCTCTACCCGTCTCATCGCTGGATTGTCATGTTGGACTTTCTTTTCACTCACCCTTCAATCAAAGCTCCATCATTGCTTTTCTTCCCTGAATTCTGCAAGATTTGGGAAAGGGCTCCTTTGTATGGCGTTGCTGTAATACACTACAGGGATTTGATTGCTATTTCTATGGTAAGGTTCATATTCTGATTTAAACGTGACCAAGATGGGAGTCAGGGATTCCAACAAAAAGAAGGATTTCCTTCATAGCTTTTGGAACGTGTTCCTGTGATAGTGTCCTGCAGAGAAAGCCATAGATTTGGATTGGAAGGTAAGGTTCCTTGTGTGTGTGTGTGTGTGTGTTTTTTTTTTTTTTTTCTTTTCTAGTCATGTCTTGCACTGAGTCTGATGACTTTGAATTTGGAAAGGGTCTGCAGATGCAAAAAGAAGACATTTGACAAAGCCTAAACCTTCGAACATTTCATATGCCATGTAGACTTTAAAAGTTGGTCAAGTACCTGCATTCCCTCCTAACAGTAGGTCCTGGGATGCATAGACACTGGAAGAATTCTATAATGTTTTATTGTCAGTTGTGACCATGTAGTCTACATTATATAATTATACATGCGTGAACGTTTAAAAATGTTTTCTCACATGAGAGTCAGCCAAATTCATAAACCCACTAGATTACTCACCATCATTTCATCATTTTAGCCCTTGTTATAAACTAAAGGACAACACAAGCAAACCCATGTAAAATTATGAGGTCAATGGGAAGTTAAGGGAAATCTATACTATTCCTACACTTACAAACGAAGAGTAGAGGGATGGCGCCGTCTATGTTTCAGCAACAAAGTGACAGTTGAAAAAAATCTATTTGGGGAATATCCAAATGAAAATGCCTATTTGTTTTCTCTAGATGAACTATTAGTGACAAAATGGGAGATGCTCTGAGTTCCAGAGAGACAGCCCTTGATGTTCATGTTTAAAGAAAAGAGGCGGGTGGCTAGATCAGCTTAACGTGGCTCTTTTGATCCTTCGAGGATAATTAAATATCTTTAGATAGTTGGAAACCCAAGGGAATGGTTCTATAAGTAAACACTGTTAAACCTTTCATGATTGCCATGCCTGCAACTAAAATCCCATTTGGCATGCATGGCATGAACGAGTCAATACACGAAGCAAAAATCCCTATTAAGCGCACCTCAGCCTTACTATTCTGCAGTTATAGAACATTTCAGAGATTTGGTGACTGATTACACCATGTAGATATTGTCACGTTGGCACTCAACGCCTACACTATCCTGAATGACACTGCGCAGAACTGCATTGCCTGCAAGAGGGAAAATACAAGGGATCTGTTGTCTTCTGCCATTTCATACATGTTTTGCAAGAACCTTGATTTAATGATGCCACCCCAACAAACATGAAATACAGATTACATTTATGATCCTGGTGGAAAAGACACAATCTCAGTTCCTATGGAAATCTGCTGCTCATTGTACGGCTGGTAGGCAGCTGTTCTAGCATTTGGAAGTCCTAGACATTAATGTAAGGATATTTTTCTTCTTCCTTTGTGGATACAATCTTATTAGCTCTTTGTTCACTAATGGCTCAAATGATCATTGTAAGACCTTTTTTTTCGCTTCATACACCATTGATAGATACTAGACAGCTGTATGCATTTTCATCTAATGACATGGACAGAGACAGGATCAAACTCACATAGATGTCTCTTTCCTGTGTAATACTGAAGCTCACTGCTACACTAACACATTCAACTTTGCAGTCATTCTGTAGGTTTACATCTGAAGTGAAAAGCATAGGGGTTGTTTTCTTGAATAAACTTGTCCTTGTTTGCATGTGTAAGATTTTTTCTTACTTGCTAATTTGAGGTCTCTACACAAAGGGTTAACATTATTATGGTCAACGTGTGTACTATGTATGTCAGGCGACTAGAATGCAATGGGAGTCATTTGTATGCAGTTTTGATGGAGGAAATTAATGCAACATGGCTTTGGCTATGGAAGAGCACATCTGCAAAATCACATAAAGCTATGGCAGACAATATGTTCAGGAGTAATTAACTGCTTGATTTCTACCTAAGTGCACTACTTTTGGGTGTTAAACAGTACTCTCATTAGCATTTGCTCCATGCAGAGCAATTAATTCACACAACAACTCTTTTTCCCAAGAGCTTATGTCATTTTCCATCGCATTTCTTGAGTTATTTGTAGAGATGGCTTTTGAGTGGGCTTACATGCAGACAGCTATCAGTGTCAATTTGCCACTATGTGCTTTATTAACACCTAAGAAGTCAGGGTACCTCTCCTTTATATGGCATTACATACTATAGCTAGAAAGTAGAATAGAAGACAATAAATAGAATGCTAACCTTGATATGATTCTTGTTATAAATCCACCTTTACATTTCATCATAGTACAAACATTTGTATATAGTGTAAGAAGATCACCTACTGTCTTATGAAATACATGCATGACAATAATTTCAGGAGAAATAGGTATAGGGTCAATCATGATGATAAATTTGTCTTGTATACAGTGTCATATGCATTGTGATATCCATTTAATTTTGGCGCTGTCAGGAACCCTGTTTATTTATAATTCACATAAGTGGAACCTTATTGTTAACAAAGTAATGTTTTATGAAATATTATTTTAGGTTTCTAAAGAAAGCGTAGACTGAACATCCACATGGTGGCACTGTTTGCACACGATTAAATCAATCCCATGCTTGGAAAATAAAAAAAAAAATATATATATATATATACATACATATACTCGCCCTTCTTTTTGAAAAGGTTTATTTTTAAGCTAGCTTGAGTCTTGAAAACAGCTGTCTAGAATATTATCAGGAGCCCTATTTTCAAATGCTTGCAAAATTCTACTTGCATTTTGATTTTATTTTGTTTTCTACAGGCCAAATGACATAGGATGAAGGCTGTTCGTAACCTGCTGATTTATATATTTTCCACCTATCTCCTGGTTATGTTTGGATTTAATGCTGCCCAAGACTTCTGGTGTTCAACTTTGGTGAAGGGAGTCATTTATGGATCGTATTCGATAAGCGAGATGTTTCCCAAAAACTTTACCAACTGCACCTGGACGTTGGAAAACCCAGATCCGACCAAATATAGCATCTACCTGAAATTTTCCAAAAAGGACCTTAGCTGCTCTAACTTTTCTCTTTTGGCTTACCAGTTCGATCACTTCTCGTATGAGAAAATACAGGATCTATTGAGAAATAACAATTCCATAATGCAGTTGTGCGATACAAAGAATGCCTTTGTTTTTCTGCACTATGATAAAAATTTTATTCAACTCCGTCGGATATACCCACTTGATTACAATGGATGACACAAAAGGGATGATGAAGACCAAAAATCTTTTTTTGAGTTTTTGGTATTGAACAAGGTCAGCCCAAGCCAGTTTGGTTGCCATGTATTATGTACTTGGTTGGAGAGCTGCTTAAAATCAGAAAATGGGAGAACAGAATCATGTGGGATCATGTATACAAAATGCACCTGCCCTCAGCATTTGGGAGAGTGGGGGATAGATGATCAGTCTTTGGTGTCTCTAAACAATGTTATATTGCCCCTGAATGAGCAGACTGAGGGCTGTCTGACCCAGGAACTTCAAACCACACAGGTCTGCAACCTGTCTAAGGAAGCAAAACGCCCACCCAAAGAGGTAGGTGTTGAATTTTATCACTTTGCTTTATATTCCATACACCGTCCAATACATTGATTTGTTAGCAATGAATTACAATGGCACAAGAAACAGAATGGTTCTCATGCTTTTTTTTTCTTCTAGTCTTCCATGTACTGTGCAATAACAGTAATTCATTCCAAGTTGAAGGATCTGTATAGCATACTATGAAATGCAAGTGTAGGGTGAACTTTTTACCCCTTAACCCATAACCATGTGTAGAAATAAGCTTATGACATAGATGACTAGCCCTTTACGCAGAACGTGGTTAAGAGGGCTAGATTATGAGGCCAAGTATGGCAGTTTAAATCTTATCATATGTAATGGATGTAGACATTTGAAATGAGTTCCCCATTACAGAGATTTGTGCTGTACTAAAATCATGCATGGCTTTTATACTAATGTCTGCATGGAAAGCAAAGCAATCAAAAAACTATGGCTCACATCCACTAAGAGATAAGGTAATTAATGAGTTCCAGGTACAGTGATTTCACACTGCAAGCGCTCACATCTTCTCAGTCCATTTAAAATGATTGCCTGATGTTGCTACCTTTAACATCCCAACTGCCAAACTGATCTGTGACATATCACTTTACAGTCAGTTATGTTTCCTGCTGTTGAGTTAAATATGGGGCTTTATCCTAGATTCAATGCTGCAAATATGTTAACCTATCAATCTATTGCTAAGTGTGTGTGTATGTATGTATACATACATATGTATATCCCAGCTCTCAACAAAAAAAGAGCTGTGCTAAAAAAAAAAACAGTGGCAACCAGCTGGCAATGCCATTGAGGCAGCATTTTAGGCATTCTCCATTTTCTATGCGTGCCCCATTGATGTATCTGTGTATCTGAGCTGTATATTGGAAACCATTTGGAACAGTATTGTGAAGTAACATGCAGGATATATGTGTTTGATAGGAAGGATGGACATGCTTTTTTTCAAGTACTGTATGTTTACATAGCAAGTAACAGTTATAGGCCTTCCAATTAGTTTGGGGTATAGAAACCACCACTAGGTATAATACTAAATGCTGTAAACTATCTTAATAGCTCAATTACATTCCCTACTTAACATTAATAGCATATACTTTGAGTTTTCCGCATAGCAATTTTTTAATATTATTTTTGGAAAACTAGTTATAAAACAAGTAATTGCTGACCAATTATTCAAAAGATACACAAAGCATTCGCTGTAAAAATATCACAACATTTGTGGTTGGTTGATCGTAGGTGACAATAATTTGAGCAGAGATTAAGGCCTTATGTAGGAGACATGTACAATGTACAAACTACGTCTAAAAATCTATTTCTTAATTAGAATTACAACCTTTACATAGATTGCAAAGCATATACCCTTGCAGGTAAAAATAGTTTGTAATATACTTAGGTTCTTACTATTTTCCATACTGCTGTGGAAGGTAATGAAATCCTTAAAGCTTTAGGAGGAAATATAATCACCTACAGTAATCCAACCCTATGAGACTAATCAACTGCACTTTTAAAGGAATACATTGAATACTTTTCATTACTAGGAAGAGACAAAATGTATTAGAGACAGTCATTGGTTATAAGCACAAAGAAAAGATAAGAAGTGATATTTATCTATATGGTGGAAATCCCAACAGAAATCATCCCGGTGGTCTAGAAGTACAATAATTGCTTCAATTTTATGCTCATTGCACTGTATGAATGTATAAAAAGGAGGTATAGACCATCTATAAGAAAATAGTGTTCATAATGACCTCTTGTCGTAAAGAGAGATAGATAAGATCCAATCTTACATATGAAAAGACAATACGAAGAGGCTATGGAACTAGCATGTATGGAGAATTCCGGCACGGTTTACAGCTACATCATAATGCCTTGCTAAAGGTGTGAAAAGTGTCTCAAAACATGAACATCAAAAGACCGGATTTTGCTGCTAACCAATAAGGTCTGAGAAATGAGTGACGATCATAATTGTGATATGGGCCAATAGCATTCCTAACATATTATGCTAGAAGACAGATAAGTAAATGAAATGCTGTTGGGAAGCAAGGCCATTTATAGAGCTGCCATGGGTTTGGTGGGTGTTATGTGGAACAAGAAAGTCAGTAGACATATTTTGTACATATATCCGATGATGATTAGCAATGTAGAAGCCATGGTTGTAGGTTGTTTACCCCCTGCACAGTTGTTAAAGTTCTCTCTGGGATTGCAGCAGCTTTCTGCATTAATTGCTGCAGTTATTTGCGAGCAGTTTCATTATAAATAATTGGCTCTTTAACCTCCCCGTTGGGAGGCTTAGACACAGCTTTGCCTCTTCTATACATGACTGATCATTCCATGGGGCTGCAGCAACTCATATCAGTCTGAATGCATCACTTCACGCAAAGGCACAATTTATTTCTCCCAGAGGTTTGAAAGCCATCTGACATTTTATAGAACTTTACATAAAGCTTACAGTCCTAGGAAGATGTACACTTTTGACGATCATGTTATCTATTTGTAGAATTGGAAAACTGTGTTATTAAAAAGGCCTCTTTTAACAATATTACAGAATATTAAGTGCTTTTTGCAAAATAATATTAGTGGTTATGCAAATATAAATGATAAGATTAATTGTAGGTGCACTGACCGGCTCATAATTGGCTCTGTGCCAATTCCAGTCATATTAGTCAGATGATATGGGACTCATTTGGTGATTCAGATTGTAGCTTTGTGCTCTCATCCTAAGCACAACACAACTTATAGGCAAAATCTGCCACCCATAGAGTCATAATTCTTCACTCTTTAGTATTTATGCAAAATGTTGCAATTATGTGTTTGTTTGCTGGGAAATATGGCGCAAGAATGAATATGGACTTGTAATAAACAATGGATGGTGGTATTAAAGGAAATGACTGTCCTACAAATCTGTCATATTTAAACATGGTTAACAAGAACACATGAAGCTTCTTGCAACCTCTGAGGGCAAACTAAAGTCTTTATTATGAAAACCTAATTACAAGATGAGTCTAAGTAGTTAAGACATCTCTTTTTCACTATCACCGGGATATTCCACAGAGGCATGTTTATTTGAAAGTACATCTCAAAAGGCATTTTCAAATATCTATAATGAATTCATTAACATTGATATTTCTAATGGCTTTGGAAGAGTGACTTTGCAATTGATTCATGGAAACTACATTAGAGAGTGTAATAGAGGCTGCAGAATACACAGTTGCTGATCCAGAAAAAGGCATATGCCAGAAATCACATTACTAGTAGATATTAGGTTGAGAAATGCTCCCATAGTCCAACATGTGCGCTCTCATCAGAAACAAGCTTCCGCATATGTCTCTCCATTAAAATTCATAGCGTGTGCCATTCCCTTTACATGACATTTAACCATGAAACCAATAACCAATCTCCTGCATGTGATCTAAATAATATAAAGGTTAGGATTATCTAATTTTTGTTTGCTGTGCTTAACTGTTCATGTATAAATATTTGATTATTATGAAGAAAAGTGTCCGAATGTTGTGGTAGTTTGTGAATATGTAGCTTTTGGGAACAGAATGCAAGATGGAAAGATTTTCTGCAGCCATCTTTAATTTAGATCAAGACTTTGCATAACAAGAGAGCGCAAAATAAATAAAAATTAGAATGGTTTCTATCTGATTCAAATATTCTTTTATATGTCCTAAAATGAATAAAGAAATTGTAATACACGTAATGCGATTTTAAGTTGCACTATTCTATTTGACAAAGATAATTTTCTAAAACCTAGGTCATTTAAGGTGTCAAGGTAAGAGCCTATTAAGAGTCAACCAATAGCCTTGTTAAGACAACTTTTCAAAAACATTAAAAAAAACATTTTTATAGTCACTTAAGAACAATTTGAATTTACTATAAATTGGGAGGCCATAATCTTTTCAAGCATATAAAATCCATATAGGCATTTCAATAGTTTTATGTGAGTGGATAGAGAATGGGCATCATTTACAATACACATATATAATAAAATGAAGTGCATAGGTATTTTTGGATAAACCAGTATTTTATGGTTGTCAAAGATAAGTAATGGACTTATTTAAATGGGATTATTTCAGAAAGATATCTTAAAGACCAGTGCAATGTGGGTAAATTTTATAAATGTCTAACTTGCTGATAGGTTACTTATTTTATTAGATACCTCCATTCCCAAGGCTGTTGAGGTAGATGGTGTAGCAGTTGCATCTAGGCCCTGGTGGTGTTGAGGAAGGAGAGCAACAGCTCCTCTATTATGCTGTTGGGTAGGAGTTTCATATTTTTGTAGGGTCCTTTTACAAACTTCCATGTTGCTCAGGAGCAATCCGTTATGTCCAGGAGTTTTCAGCCTAATTTAAGTTTAATAGGACAGTTCCTATACTGTATGCAAAGTTTTTACTTAAGTACTTTATATATTTAGGGCCCGTTTACACGACAGAGAACAAATACCAGTTGGTTTATCCAACCAGTATTTGTCCGGTTTGTGTGCCATCCCCACGGCCGTGGGGGGGACAGCTTTTCTCCGTGATGAGAAAAGAAGTCCGGTGTGTTTGTTTGTGGCCGTTTTTTTAGACGGTCTGCAAATCTGCAAACCTTCTGAAAAACCAGCCGCAAACCCGTGCCGAGGGGACATGCCCTTACATATAAGACTTTTATTTGTGTTGTAATTTTTGTCGGAAGTCTGACATACAGTTTATGACATTGACAAAAAAGGGAAACTTTATTATATATGTCGTAGTGAGGTAGAAAAAAAAGAAGGCAAAATGTCCATGTTGTTCATGCTACTATCTTACCATATTGGTTATTAAATATGTAAAATATCAATGTAGTAAGCAATTCGAAAAAGCCTAAAATCAAGCGGAGAAATATAACTCAAAAATGTAGCATATCAGAAACAGTCCTTCCTTCAATAAAGGTCATCTAGTACATTGACTACACAACATATAAGAATGCTGCTATTACTACAGATGTTTTATGCGAATTCAGCCAAGCAGGTATTTGCAAACTAGATGTAGTAAATTAATGAGTTTGGAGAATAAAATATAAATATTATTTAGAATGTTAAAAATAGAAAGACGGCCCTTCAATAATTAATCACCGCAGAGGTTTCAGCTACCTTTTTAGAATGCCTACTGGCCAACGTCTCATGTTGATTTGCCTGCATTGCCAGTGGCAAAGTACATTAAAAAGATGTCTGAAAAGAGAATAAATAAAAAGTAAGCATAGTACTTAGTTCAGATCACTTTATAAAGTTTTTAGCTTGTAGCTTTGATCAACTGTTTAATAAAAACATTAATCTTAATTAAATGTTATATTAACACTTTATGAAATTTCAATGCAAAAATACCAATGATTATCTAGTGTCCTATATTAGCAGTCCATCCATTTTGTCACATAGTTACAAAATTAGATATAAATTAAGATATATAATGTGGAAATTATATAGTTTCTTGTAAGATAATATTGTTTAGTTCTGCTTAAGAAGGCTGAATCCTTTCAGAAAATCAGGGGTCCCTGCAAAAGCTTGAAAGAATGTGTTGTTAAAGGAATGGTATTCTTTACCATGAAATAATCATACAACTGTGGGGTCAACATTAATAAAGGCCTTTATATTCTAGACAAATGGAAATAGCATTTAACAATAACAGTTGCAGTATGAGTTTGGTAAAAACAGGTGGGGGAGTTCAGTCATGCCAGTGAATCTAATTTCATCCGACAAATAGGGGAATGTTGGGATGTTACATCAAACGGTAAAATCACTAATAAGTCAAAATGCTTTTTTGGTATAGAAAGTGGTTTAAAGCACTGACCTTTAACAAATTATTTTATAAAAATGCTACAATGCCTACTTTCTGCTGATCACAGCCAATTTGAAGAAAGTGTACTCTCGGTACCCAAAAGTCTATAGTTGATGGTTAGTGGGCAAAACTTGAAACAACTTAGGGCAACATGTATGAATGGGGCTGCACCAGAAGTCTGTGTCATTTCAGCCCAACATCTAGCACAACCCCATAGGCGATAGTTTAGAATGGCACATACGCCAATATCAGAGTGCCCACAGCACTTTGTAATGCGTCTGATTTCGAGGGGCGTGCAGGAAGCAGGGCGCACTAGAACCCTACGAAGCTATAGATTTATAGATTCAGTACGGCAATTACTGCTGGAACAGGTAAACCACTTTCAAAGTGGTTTACCTAAGCCAGAATTGATGTTTATGCGCTAGAATGCGCTTGGTTTATGACCCACAGTAGAGTGTGTTCATAAAACAGATGCATTCTATACTAATATAATGCACATAAAAAATGGCGTCTTAACTACAAAAATAATCCATGTTTCCCTTAGAGTACTGTATATTGAGTATTATGCTTAAAGCGGTTGTCTCACTACAAGGATTGCTTTTTATGTTAAAGATCTTGCAAAAACAAGTCACATTACAATATTTGTCCATTAACCGTGTCCTACCTATTCCTAGATATCCCCTCTTGTATGGGCTGCATCAGCTCTTCAGTTGCTATAGCTACAGACCTGTTTTTTCTATTCTGATAGGCTGCCAGCACTGGTTACTATAGCTACAGACCTGGCTTCTACTGCAGCCTAGTGGAAGCCAGTAAATACGCCCTTGAATTCAAAGTGAAACCAAGAAAACAGGACTAAGGTAAGATGAATCAATGTAGTGAGACAATCCCTTTAAATATATGTTTCAGTTGGAAGATTTGTGAAAGAGAAAAAAATTCACAATCCTTCTCAATATTTTCACTTTCTTGCTTTTTACTTACTTAATGAAATGTAATTGTATTTGACCATAATTTTGTAAATTTGGCTCCATTTTAATGTAACAATTTGTGTCATAGTAAATCTATTAACTGAAATGGTTTAATGAGCAGAACCCTAAATAGTTTTACGTTGCCATAGTTTATGCAATTTGTATGGTGGTACAATTAATATTCTAGACTACAGAAACATTTACAAGAGCTCAAACAAGCCTCTCTTTCAGTGTTCCAAGCAAGCACACAAGAAGTACTTAGAAAGCTTTTAGTGAGAAAGGATGTTTATTTCTTTACAATCTGAAAGGTTTTCTTTCTCTTTTTCTTTCACCAACCCTGAACATGACCTGAGCTTGATGTCTAAGGATCAGCCAATGTAGGTTTAAATAAATAGGTAAAAAATATAAAAGTAGGTAGAGAAAAGCAAATTTTATGCAAATATTAAGCAGTCATTGTGATTTTATATAATTCCCATGCTGTGCTGTTGTCCGATACCATCATGTATTTTTTATGTCTATTGCTTTATTCACATTTTATTTTGGGTCTATATTCGCTACTATATAGTTTGTTTGGTTCCTGCTGGGGCTTGAACTTCGGACCCCTATGATGGAAGGCAGAAGTGCTAACCACTCAGCTGATTTAGTAGCTACTATACAGTTTGCCAAAACTAAAAAGTTTTGCTATATATTCAGGTCGGTCTGCTTTGGCTTGAACCAAATATTCCTGGCGATCATTAAAAAAATTGTGACCAATTAACAACCTTTTTCCAGACAGGAAAAGGGAAACACATTATTCAGTTGAATAATGTACTTCCTTTCTCCTGTCTAGATAAAAAGCTGGTAACTGGTTATACATTTTTCCCATGATTGCTGTCAACTGAACGATCCACTTCCTTTTTCTGATCTGGAAAAAGACTGATGATTGGTTGTACGATTTTATTGTGATTCACAGTAAAACTCAGAATGAGATAAACTGATCCTATGCAAATTAGTAGTTTTATATTACCCATAGGTTTTTTTTTTGTTCAAATATATGTGAAAATTGTCTTGTTGACATACTTTATCCAAGTATACCTCACGTGTATACTTCGAAAGTAATGTGAGTACAACCTTTAAACTTACAAGTTTACATTTATCGACAATTGAACACATGTAATTTTTAACAAGGATGAGTAAAAGCAACCTCATAGTAAAACGTCCATCTAACACAGAAGAGTTGAGGCTTACCTAGAGCGGAAGTCCAGATCATAGCCCTCCCCAGTTATACTCAAAAGGATCATGGAAGCAGAGACTTGAGAAACAACACGGTATTAGGGCTTACTGGAATGAATGTGAATTTTTAGGTTTAACTGGCTATGTGTTCTAAATTAACCCTTCATGCAAAACTGATAGACTGCATTATGCCTGTTATAGGGCCTAAGCAAATGGTGCAAAACATATGGATACTCTCTCTGGCATTCTTTAAATTGCTGTGTCATGCACCGCACCACAAACCCTCCATTAATCATAACACAATCTAGCAGGTTTACTAAATGAAAACAAAATTGAAAAATAAGTGTTTATACAAAAGAAGATATTAGAAAAAAATAAAAAAACTGAATTCTAAATTTCCCATAACGGGTTTTACAATTGATAATAGAATTTTAGTAAAGTATAAATATACATGTATCAGACTTCTCACATGCATTTCTGTAACATCAGAATATATAAAATATAATATATAACCCTATACATAAATGTGCCATTCTATTCCATCTTAATAACTCAGCTATGTTCTTCATAACATGATTCTTATTTGTCAATGTCTGTCCATTTTTCGCCTTAGTTGTTCAGTTTTTTTTTTTCCTAAGGGCTTTTGCACGCATTTGTAGTACAGCTCAGTGCAAGCTCTGAGTAATACTGAGACATAATAATACACCCTTAGAACTATGCAGGTCTTTACAGTACATCTTTATGCTTTTGATTTTATATGGAGGCATGCAGAGACTTTTTGTTGGGTCCCCATGGTATTCAACAAAGAAAATTGTGCCATACTCCTTAGAATCCCATATCATAAAGCTTTTACCAGCGTACACAAACGTATGTCAGGTTATGAAATAGATTGGAGCTGCAAAAAATTAATCCGTAAGGTAAGTTTAAACAAAGAAAAAATGAAACTTGAACGACAAGGAGTTTCTGAAACCCGTTTTAGCTAAAATGTTTTCTGAAAGGGAGATAATATAATCTCGGCTGTATCAAAACACTTATTATAAGGACATCCGAACATGTTGTGACTAAAAGGTCACTGCCTGGGTCAATGTGATCTTATTAGACCAGCTCACATCCACGCCAAGCACGACATATTTGGCCTTATATTGTGTCCTACTGCTCTTTGCCCTTCTACCCTTGATCTTAAGCTCAGTGTCTTATTATTGCTAAACCTTGCTATTTAGAATCCATACCTTCACCCATTTGTTAAAGTTATACGATAAGAGTCTAAAGAGGTCAAGATGTGTTGTGATCACATGTATTTGAAATGCCATTATTGTTATTATTTTTCCAAGCAAGTTAATATTTCCTTGCACATATGTCTCATACTGCTGTATAATTTCACAGATTTCACACTAAATGGTTTTCTTTAAACATAAGAAATACATAAAATACCAAAAACTGTTTCTCACACTTTGCTAATTAATCGCATCTCCAGGCGTATAGTAATCTTCTTAGACACCTCATCCATAGTAACATTTTCTCAAAACATCCAAGGTGTTATACATCTTCCTTATTCTTTTAATGTGCGTGAGCTAATAGAATAAATGTCACATTTACAGTACATTTAACTTTAAGAAATTGGTAATTTACTCTTTAATGATATAAGCTAATTATAGCAGACACAATGAATGAAAGTATTACTATATTAAAAATCTATTAAATGGAAAGACAAAATGATAGGAGATTATATAATATTCTATGTGCATTTCTAAACAGCATTTTAAAGTAGTAGATATATATATAACATATATATATATATATATATATATATATATATATATATATATATATATATATATATATATATATATATATATATATGTATTATTCAGGAATTAAGCATTGGTAGTTTTATGGTTTGTATATAGACCAAGAATTTTTCACTATGCAATTGTAGCAATTTCTTTTGGGTAATTTACATATATTTGCAGTACTTTTATGACCAGTAGTATATAACTTGACTATTCTCTAAGAGTAATGCGGCGATGTTATTGTATATCATTAAACCTTCATCTCATAAAGACGATTGTCCATATGCTCTATTAGGACATATGGACGTCCTAGAGACGTTTTCCCTACTCAGAGTCCTTTATATGAGCCAAACCAGGGAGCTACTAATTAATGACTGCCCCCCTCCTCTGAAGGACTGATCTCATTCATATATTAAATGGTTGGCCATTTAATTAAAAGCCAAGAAATAGTGATAATTAATATTTGTTGACAAAAATAAAACAATTTAAGTGGTGAATCTAGAAAAGTCATTCTGCAGTCTACTGATGAATATAGATTTAGGGCAATGTATTTACCATTACAGCCATGTACATTAGAAGCGATGGAAAGATATGTTTGCAGATGGTTATATAAAGGAGTCGGGACTGCCAAGCATACAGATAGTCAAAAGTTGATATTCAACTTTTTAAAAATGCTTAAAAAATACATTCAGCTGGAATAATATGCTCAAATACCTCTTTAAATGGTAGCCCTCTTACTGTGATTTGTTTAGCAGTTGACGGAATTGCATCTTTAAATGGGTTTTGCCAAGAAGGGATTTCCTCAGCTAACAGGCTGAATTTGAGCCTTGAGCCTTGAAAAGAGGGGCTTTGTGTTTCTGTGTTTAAAAAAAGCAAGTACCTCCTCCTCCTCCTCATAGCACCACCACCCCTGCAAGTTCCCGAGGCTCAGTCTCTGTGGCTGAGCAAACATTGTTTTGCTACATCACAGAAGAGAACTATTGTGCACAAGTTAATAGGTTTTGTTTTATGCCTTTTATCTGCTCAGGAGAGATTAGCTTGGGGCAGGCAGCTTTCTTTCATTCCTTCATGGACACAATGAGCCAAGGGAGTGTCTGCATTTTTACTCAGATAATTACATTACAACCAGTGAATTCTCTATACAGGAGACAAAGGATAATTTTTCTACAGTCCCTTCAAAGCTGCAGGGAGGGGGGGAGAAGAAGGGCTACTCAGGGAGCATCTGCAATCTTTACTCTGATAATTACATTAGAACTAAAGGATTCTCTATACAGGAGACAAAGACTTTTTTCCCCAGTCCCTTAAAAGCTGGTTCATGTTCCCTGCCAGGAGATAAGAAGTGCAGTCCAGATTCTCTCATGGTCGTGTCTAATGTAAACTCTCAGGTAACTCTCAGGGCATCTAATTAATGCTGTAGCTGTCACAGGCTTCACTTTTTTAATGACATATATTTAGAAAAGTGATTAAATACCAATTTTGGAGGACCCCACGTCAACATTACATCGTGGCAAAATCCCTTTAAGCACTGATGTTATGGGCCACATGTATGAAAAGGTCTAAAACTCACTTTTTTGTGACCCTATGTCTATGTATTTAATATTATTGGGTAAAATACAACCCATTAAAACATGTAATGCCTTATACAAGTTGATTTTCCTCTGGAATAGATTGCTCCAATTGACATTTTTCCTTATGGGAAAAATTAGTTTCTTACTCAACCATTTTGATACTCAACCCACTTAACATTAGGGCAGATTTATCAATAGTATCTAACACTTAGACAGTGTAAACCTAGACTAGACAGTCTTATAATGAACCATATTTATCATAGTGTTAATAAATCTGGTGCATGTTACAAGTATCAAGTCTAACTTTACACTTTCTATTTGTTGGCTTACTTTATGCCACTAATTACGCCAAAATTTTGATGTATTTTTAGACACAAAGGGCCACATGTATGAAAACCGTCTAGGTCTAAAACTCACTTTATTGCCCATAATTACCAATCAGAACACCCTCTCATTTTCCAGAGCACTATATGAAATGAAAGGGGTGCTCTGATTGGTTGCTATGGGCAACAAAGTGAGTTTTAGACCTTGAAAGTTTTTATACGTGGCTCAAAGCATTGCACACCTTTTTCAAGAAGCCACTCTCCTTGAACTAAAGCACTCATTTGTTGGACAAGGTGAAGAAGGGTCTAGAAACACATAAATGTGGTGTAAAGCATGTATACCATTATTTTGCCACAAATTGTTCCAGAATTCTGGCACAATTGCCTGAAAAAATGTGCACCAATATTTTTTCTGCAGTCTTATGGAAAATAGATGACACATCAAATGACAAACTCAGCAACAATCTTGTCTTATATGAAAGATGTGTTCACATGAGCTGGATATGCTGCTGGTTTTCCAACTGGATTTTGGGGATAGAGAATCCGCAGCATATTACAGGACAGATAAAGTGGATAACATTATAATATATCATCCATTAACTTAATGAAATCTGTATTGAAGTAGACTTGTGGTGTACATTTATATCTATAGTATGTTATGTTGCTGATATTTTGGGGTTTGTTGCTGATTGTTCCCACTGAAGTCAAAGTTTATAATTAATCCATAGAGAAATGTATTATTTTGGATGCTTAGTCCAACAAAGGATCTGCAGTATAATCTATAACTGCAGCTTTAAGCCAATTCTCTTTCTTCTTTTTTTATCTTCTGCTTTCAGTTTCTGCAACTAATACATCAGAAAATTTTAATTTAATTTGGATTTGTATTGCAGATTCTCCTGTGGAAATTCTGTGGATTTTCTACCTGTAAATTCAGATGAAAATCTGTAGCATTTCCATCCCTTGTGGATATACCTTTAGGATAGCAAGTAATAACTATTACTCTATGCAAACCTATAAAACTACAAATGAAGGCATAATAGGCCCCATTTATCAAAACTGTCTAACATTAAAATTGCTTTTATTACCCACAGCAACCAATCAGAGCTCAGCTTTCATTTTTGCAGAGCCCTATAAAAAATTAAAGCTGAGCTCTAATCAGATGCTATGGGCAAGAAAGACACTCTTACCGTTAGACAGTTTTGATAAATGGGGCCTATTATGTTTAGATTATGTAAATATATATATAAGTTATTGCTCAGTAAGCCAATTAAACAAGGCTGTCTTTGTGGTAATAAAAGCAAGTATTGCTTCCATACATGTTATATTACAATCAATTCTGATTTAGATTCTTCTATTCACAACTCGAAAAAAATCTATAGTTTATAAAGCAAACATGCCAAATGAAGCACCTGGGACCCATAAATTGGGTTTAATAATATAATTAATCTTGATACTAATGGTGTTAAAGCATTTGTGTGGCATATGGGATGGAAAAATATAAATTTTCAGCCTTTTGAAGCTACAATTCTTCTTCTTTATAAACTAATAGGAGAGAAATAGTGATTGAATCTGGTTGATATGTATTGATGATCGCCTTGACATGCCACAACATCTGTTGTAACCCTCTTCAGGCACATACTCACTAATTAAACCTCACACATACTGTAATACAGTATCAAAATACCTACACAGGATTTCATACAACTGTGACTTGCATTGATGATTGTGTAATGTCTGTACCCAATATAAAAAAGTCATGAGGAAATTCCCCTTTAAGTCAAGAAAAAATGGCTTTAATGTAATATCGTACAGTAGACAAGTAGAATGTAGAATATCATTGCTATGAGCAACATCTCTACCTTTTAGTGTATACTACATTTTATAAATAAGACCTAAGGTACTTAATAGGTGACAAATATTTATTCATAATTCCTAATTAAAAATCTGATGATAATTTTTGTAATATGTGTATGGCCCTAAACCATGCACATAGAAAAATCTAGGTAAACAACGACTAATGATTTAATATTTAAGGTAACCTAAATGATTATGTTATACTACTCCCCATTCTTGGTTGAACTTAATGGACTTATGTTTGTTTCAACCTCACGAAGTATATTTATGTTGTATCGAGGTACCATATGTGTTGGATGGTCTAGGAGTTAAAATGCCTTTCTTTTACTTTACTGTCAATGGTCTGTAATGGAAATGCAATGTTATGCTGCAGTATATTAAAATCAAGGCTTTCAGCAAGTATGTTTACCAGGAAACCAGGCGTGGGGTTAAAGATTAGAAATTACCCTGTAGCTGTGGTTTCTAGTTAGTTCTAGAGCTTTCTCTGAGTTCTGAGGAGTTGCTGTTCAGTTCTGTATCCAAGCAGTTCAGCCCTAGACTTATCACCCAGTACAGAGACAGCATCTCAACTTCTTGACCTGGCCTAGGAATGAAGCTAGCAACTGAAGGTTATAGGTTAGACCTATCAACTAATGGATTGGAGCCCTTGAAAATAATGGAAGTACCTGAGGATGAAAGTAAGTGGCCCTGCTAAGTCCATTCAAAGTCTGTTGGGGCTTAGTAGCCACTGGCCTAGCTCAATCTAGCTCCCCACAGAAAGTTCTGGAACGCACTGGGGTGAGCATGTAAGCTCCTGCAGATTATAAATTACTATTCTGGATGCTGTGTGTACCAGGGAAATCCTTGCTGCAGGTTCTTTGAAAGTGAGTTTTATGTGCATGTACCTGAAAGAATGGTATGTCCAAGTTCAACACCTCATTTAGAGTAATAAGCTGCTGCTTGTTCAAACGCCATCGTGTCTCCTGCCTGTTATTCCTGCATTTACACCATAGACACCTCAGTTTGACACCATCACCACAGAGTGTCTCCTGAGGGAATTAAGGAGACGCTCCATCTACTTCTGTACCCCTGCAGCCTGACCCCCATTCATTGTGTGTTGATCCCAGGGGAGTGTGAGAGGTTGGGTGAAGGCCACAGTGAATAAAATAACCACTCCCCTCCTCTCCGTTGTGACTCCGTTGTGACTGGGTCATCATATGTATATAATTATTCTAAGTGCTAAGCACTTTGACCATATCTTTATCAGATACTTATTTTAAAGTAAGTAAAGTAATAACTTTCTCTTGTTTATTATTGTTTTCCCATTCATTATTGATGTCAACAAAATGGGTTGTTCCATCACGCTGTTTTCACTCTTCACAGCCTCTTCAAGCTAGTACTTCTTATGCATGTTTGGGTTGGTCTACAGCAGTGACTAACATATCAGCTCTGCTACCTCCTATTCCTCGTTGTGCCTTTTAAAAGGACATTGCTAAAGGAGAGGATGTGAAAAACAATGATACAGTCCAAGCAGGCTGTCTAACTATAAATGTGAGCTGGCAGAGCTGTATTTGTCATAAAACAAGCTTCTACAGTATGAGAGAAAAACATTACATGCTTCCAAACTGTTAGTTCCTAAGTGACTCTGTTATCATTGATGTAATTTCACATATATGTGCTTTGCAGACCTGGTAAGATAGAAAAAGTTTTCTCCCTGGTCTAACTCTAAGGGTTAAGGTTTTTCTCAGTAGAAAGATGAGGTCAGAGAGTGAGAAGTATGTTCCATCCTGCTGATAAGACACATGAGAGAGTTACTTCTCCAGACCAGCCACACTCAGATCTGAGAACTGTAGTCTGTACCCAGAGAAGCAAAATCAGAACAGCAATGTTGCCTACAAGTTTAAAGCTTATCAATGAGATGAGAATACCCATTTAGAAAGATGCAAAAAACCATTTAAATGAACATTGTTATTTTACTGGTCATTGTCAGCATCAAAAGTCCAACATTCTGTTAATGTTGTATATAATAAAAAATACTATAAACTAATTTTGAATTGAACATACCTTTTTTCCTCCTTATTGCATACTCGGTATGCACTATGGATAATGGAAGTATTACCCATACATTCAAGTATTGTATGTCTTTAAAATTAAATCTGCATATAGATGAGAGACTTAGTACACAGCAGACTGGCAGGCTCAACACAATTTCTGTGTTTGAAGTTCTTGCCAAATGCAATACACGCTCTCATTTCAGTATAATCCTATTGGTAACATTAACTGTTCATAAAGTGTACATTGAGTTGGTCTTAGCCTAAATAATCCTTCCTATACATATTTGTCAATGTTCCAGCAGGCTCAATTCTAAACTATCTGCTTTACTGAAAACAGATCCCTTCAAGTCGCTATTGATATTATTATCAGTGGTGCACTAAAAGTTAAGCAAAAAAAAAAGGTCATTCACAATCTCACCCACATCACATCTTATTATCTTCAGGTGCTAAGAATTGGGAAGAAAAAAGTTAATATTGTATCTTATTGAGTAGCTAACCATAAGTACGCTGCATGGATTTAATAATTCCACCAGGCTGAAAGTAAATCTTTGTTAGTGGGTCTCCACTCTGGATCAGAGAGTCATAATAGTGCAAATAGAAAGTTCTTAGTAGAAGACAACTCCTTTAAACCCCTCTAAAATAAATAAAATAAAGTGCTAGATTCCAAGTGACAGTACTATAAAGAATAAAGCAATGTTTGGTTGATGTGTTTCCATTGCAGTATTGATACTATGATATAATGTTCAAAATTATTTTATAGGCCCACTTTATTTTTTGGCACATTTGGGTATTCTGAAGGCTAAAAAAATTCATGATTTTTTTAAACTTCTATAATACATTTTGTATACTTTAGTACTTGTGTCTGATAACCGTCTGATAACCGTATTTGACAGAAACAAGTAGAAAATGTACAGTTGTCTAGATCTACTGTTTAGCACAATATGGTTTTTACTGTGGCAAAAGTCTGTGTAATGTTATTTCAGATAAAACAAAAAATAAAGCTACCTTATCGCCTTTCATTTAGATAGTAAAAAACCATTGGTAAACACTAAAGGTGACATGTCCCAATAGGCAAATGCCAGTTTTTTGGTCTATTTTGCGCCAAAAACACTTTTGACGCCATATTCTCAATGTGAATAAACTGTCGTACGTCAAAAATAAGCGCATTATACGCCGGGCACGACACATTCTAATGTGCGTAAAAATGATATGCTGTGTGCCTCCATAACACAATGTGCCTATTGAGGTGCACTACATAGACTAGTAATAATATGTTATGCACCTCCATTGCGCAATGCGCCTCAAGAGGTGGGATCTTTCTTGTTTATTGTTTGCATGGATTAATGATCCTGTCTACAGAGGTTGGTATTTGTACTCCTGGATTGTTTCTTGATTGGTCTCCTTATGTGTATATTCCCTGATTGTAGGGACATTTAGTTTAGGAGTTCCAGTGTGGGACCGTCCCTTTTGGGACGCTGCTCCTGCGGAGTACTATCCCTAGGGTTACAGGCAGACTAGGGACATTATAGGTTCCATATTCTTGTGGTGACCACTAGGAACTTTTCTTGTTCAGAATTTGTTCTTCTTGGGGTCCCTTGATATTGTGTGATTTCTAATATATTATTCATATTATCTTTCCAACAAAACCTCTGATCTCAACAAACACATATAGAGAGAGAGGAAAGAGAGAGAGAGAGAGAGAGAGAGAGAGAGAGAGAGAGAGAGAGAGTGAGGGAGGTTACATGTTAAATAGGTAGTCCTGTTTTTTTTATTGGCTTTAAACCTGAAGGCAAAGGTAATTAAGGACTATTACCATATATATTGTTGTTCTGATTTTGCTTCCCTTTAGAGCAAGAGCAGTTCTTATCTCCTGCTTGTTAACATAAACTTCTCGAAGTTACTGACCATCTGTCAATACTGTAACAGGCCCTAATGCCAAGCCTGGGATGGTATTGTCATTCTTTGCTGTTTCTTATCAGCAGGAGCATGTTTATGTTTCTTAACCTTAAACCAATTGAGCCTGTGGGCTTCTTCCCTGCTATTAAAATTATTCCATTACTAATATCCCTTTAACAGGCACAGCTAGGAATAGCAGAACACATATATCAATCACTGCTGTAGGCCCATCTGCAGCCCAACCAGGAAGTGTGAGTCTGAAGCTGGCTGTAAAGAGCAGGCTCTGAACAGCATTTTAAGTACACCCTTTCAAGCTTTAGCACTAAAACAGTGCAAACATAAAACCTCCAATAAGTACAAAATGCATGTATGACTTGTATTTTAATATATATTAATAAATAACATATTTCTTTTTGAATCCTCTTGCTCTTGGTGTATATATCTTATAGAAGTTGCCTCCCTCCAAAAAGTGTCAGATTATTTAAATTTTGAACCATTTACTGTAAAAGGTTGTCCATGACTGGCAAAAAATGACATTGTTTGTGGGAAAAAAAAGCCAGACCAATTATTTGTAGTTATAGAAGTCCTTTAATTTTAGTATCATACAGTACGTTGGAAATTGCACATAAAAAATTAGAATTATTAAAATGTTACAGGGATGGTAGTTTACTAAAAAACAAATTTCAATCATTTAATGTCATAAAGGTAACCTGTTTACCTAGTATAGATTTGTACCATATCATGCATACACCTCATCTCTGTTTTACTTAGAGTGGGAGTTTAGAAAAATGAATCTAACTTCTGGTTAAAAATGCCAATCTCTGGATTGTGATGCTGTATTCAATGTGGTAGTAAAATAAATATAGCAAAAAATAAATAAATAAAATCTTTCAACATCTAACAGATAATCACAAAAATAAAAGAAACTTCAGTAAATCAACATCAAAGGAAACAATTACTGTACACAATTTAAACCCAGTAAATAATAGCAGCCTAACATCAGTGCACAGTTACTCTGTTGAGTTATCATTAAAATTAATGGTGTGTGACAATATAAACTATTCAACCCCTATGGTGACTATGTTTGTTCCGCAAATGTTTTTGTTTCCTCTTGTTCTTTTGCTTTTAACATTTTCAGACAGTCAATAGGAAAGTCAGATACAGTAGCACTTCAGAATTGTACAGTATATCACCGGGAATAGCCAATAATTTTCTTCTGGACAATAGTAGTTTTCAGCTACAATTGTATATCACTACACAACTGCCTTTTAAAGGGATCAGGCGTACCTAAATGGTGTAATTATTCTACTGTTCGTTGTCTCCAAATTACATAAAATATATTACTAAATGCCAGCTATTATTCAGCTGTGTGTGTTGTTTTCTACCCAATTCTGTCTTGCTGTTACAGGCTGGATTATTGAATGTCAGCATGGAGCGTAATGATAAGTGTGCTATTGTAATAATGATCATTGTTTTTCTCCGTCACCCTTGTTAAGATCTTTCCTTCCAAAATGTCTAGATGTTAATGATACCATGACGGTTCTCCAGTGGTGATATAGGAAGGCGCCAAGACATCAAATTCATTGCTTCAGAGGAACATAAAAAAAAAAGGGTTTAGCTGACATTAGATGTTGTTTTGTGTTTCTACAAAGGATTTAAAATATTGGTTAAAAAGAGCATAAAAGCAAAAATGTATTGTTTCAGTCTTAGGGGAACAGGATACATTTTCTGACAATACATTCATCCCTACATGACATTGCAGCTCACTGAAGAACATTGGGCCTCTTTCATCTAAACAGTCTAACAGAATAATTGACCTTCTTGCCAGTAGAAACCAATCAGAACCCAGCTTTCATTTCTTAAACTGACCTTGAAGAATAAAAGATGCACTATGCTATAGACAACAAGGTTATGTTTTCTTTTAAATAATCTTATAAATGTAACAATTGTGCAATTCATGGATAAAAGGAATGTATCATGTCATGGAAAGTTACACGTAGCATAGAGATGAATTTTTTCATAACATCCTACTTCGGTACACATATGATATTCAGCAAGGCTCTGTTCACATCTTTTTAAAACTTGCATTGTAGATTCCATTGTGTTTTAAGGGGAAAAACAGCACTGGATCAAAACTACACACACTTTTTTGGAATCTAATTGAACCCATTCTAAGTCAATGACATCCAATGGACACACTGTTGTCTGTTGAAGACTGATCTGGTGCAAATTTGTGGATTCCATTAGAAGCCGCACAGCACTGATGTGAACAAAGCCTAAGCAAAGCCTTAACCAAATATTTAAGTGGTAGATCTTAACTGATAGCAGAGCTTAAAACATACCATTATTACTATTATATATTATCACAACTCAAAAATATTAATCTTTATTTGTTATATAAATAGCATGCTAGCTGCAGTTCTTAATACAATTAATACAGATGAGTGAATTTTTTGTGCATGGTTTAACATTTTACCAAGCATTAGGATTCATTTGCATTTTTGGTATGTTAACATTGTATTGCATGTTGAATTAACAGAGCCTCTGTCCATCATGCCGCATGTTCGAAAGTTACATAGTTAGATAAAAGACACATGTCAATCAAGTTCAACCAAGGATGGAGAGAAGATGAAGCATTATTTTTGTCAAAGAGACTGACAGCACAAAGGAGACTGCTGGACCCATTGTATTTTAATATGGTCCATCAGCTGCCAATGTTATCCAGCAGAGTGTCATGTATTACATTATTAAAGAAGCCATGACTGAACATGAATGAACATGGCCTCAGCTGAGTCAGGCAACATCAAAGTGATTAAATGCTTTGAACCACACCTTTTTTTTGGTCTTCACTTGCTTTCATACATGAAACTCAGTGCCTTTAGTACTTTCTGAGGGATGGGAGAAACCACTTTTGTACACAAATGCAGTTATTTTGCCTGTAAAGACCAGTCAAATTACCAATGTTATTTATTTTTGCACAGGTTGATTAAGAAGAAACTTACTAATCAGAAGCCAGTATCAGTGCAACTTTTTATTATGTTTTAATTATTGCCTGTGTACTTCTAACATTATATTTGTTCTTTTTTATGTTGTTCATTTTAACGAAATGCAAGCACAATTACCCCATCCTGTTAGGTCGATTATCAATGTCAAAAACAAATTGAGACTCAGTACTGTATAGAGAGTCTTACCACTTGTGAGTCCAGAAACCAGAAAATTAGATGCGCATTTAAATTCTCTCTTATCTTGATTATCCTTACAGCCACGTTTTCACATTCTAGGAAAATAAACATTTTGATTTCTTTCCTTCCAGTGCACATAACTGGTAATATGTTCCCAACCAGAAATTTGCAGAAATTGTAAAAGATTGTTTCCTTTAAACACACTGATCATCTGATTATGTACTATGATTTGACCCTTAAAATCTGTTGACAGATTTATTCTTTGAAAACAAACACATACACAAGCATGTTGTAGGCAAGAAGCCAATACATTAAAACATAAAAGAGGCATGGAAACAAGTAAAATATTATTGGTGAAAAACTTACAATTCAAGTTCAAATAGATTGGGCGACATGTATGAACGGGGCTATGCTGTTGTTGCCCCTGTCCAACATATTTTTAAAAGTTATTTTGCCAAAAACTGGCACTTGTCACACACCCTCAACAGTTCTGTATGTGCCAATTCTTAGAAAGCATGTCATGCCACATTCATAAGTTTAGACACATTTATGAGTGTGTCTCGACGGAATGTGAAGTAAAAGTATTGTACTAATCCATGTCAATGTCAAATTGACAAGACAAATTTTAAGTTTTATACCTGCCCTAGTTCTACTGGCAGCATCTTAACAGTGTTAAACCAAACCATTGAGATTGAATACATGCAGGTCTGCAGTATTTCATGAGGGGCTGTGTCTGTGCACATGGTAAATCTTTCAGTATCATAATTTTTCTGTACATTGTGGAGGCATTATTTATTTCAGGTAACTTACACTTTCTAGCAAGCGTGTATATATCTGTCTGTATATATGTCTGTGTGTGTTTACATGTTTATGGCAATAAACCCCCATTACAAAATTCTGCCTCTGGCTGCAATAAACACTTTTCTCTGCAGTAAAGGAAAGTGGTTTATCCATGCTCCTTTCACATAGACATAGGTTGTGATCGAGTAGCAAACATTGCCTAGTGAATATTAAGCACTTCCATTAACTGCAGAGTAACACGCCCTCATTGGTTAGTATAGACTCCTGTCACATAATTACAGATTATGTATGTCTACCAGAAGCCTTCATAAACCAATAAGCGTTTCCCATGTAGTAAAGCAAAGTGCTTATTGTTTACTGAGTGCCATCTGTCACACACATGTGGCTGGCATCCTAACTATCCAAGACAGGTTGGCTGGACTTCCTATTAGTGCCCACAGAGTTAACCCATATTTCCTGCACGGTGTCACCTTTAAAGTTGAAGCAGAGTGCCCTACATTAGTAATACCATAAAAGCATCCTCTATTAATAGTGCCAGCGACATGCATGTTCATTATTAATGCCAGCAGAGCACCAGCTCATTTATAATGCAGTGTTCCACTATTAATAGTGGGAAACAGAATAGTTTCTGTTTAAAGTGCCATCAAGAATGCCACTGTTAAAAGTCCAGTCACAAAATATATCTTATTCTGTGTGTACAGATTGCCCTATAGACCAACAGCATGGATTCATGGGTGCTCTGTGAGCCACCTTATTCTCTCATCAATGCTGCAGTGGAAGAATCCTATCTAATACAACTTGTGTTTAAAGAAAAAAAAATGCTTTGCTACATTCTCTTGTAACAGCATCCAAAATATGGCCCCTGGACAAAAACGTTTTGTATCTCTTATTTAAAGGGGTTTTACCGTGTAGTAAAATCCCCTGCACAGGTCATTTGGAGCTAGCAAGCCGACCGTGCATGAAAAAGAGGAGGGTGGTGCTTGGGGCCGTGCTCTAAAATGTACTTCTATGGGAGCTCCTGAATATAGTGGAACACACTCACTCTGCTATATTTGAAACTCCCATAGAAGTGAATGGGGAGGAGGGCCCAAGCATCTCCCTCCTCATTCTCATGCACGGTCAGCTTGTAACTAGCTGTGAGAGCTGTACATTACTTTTGACTTTATGGTAATACCCCTGTAAAGTATATGTGAACCTTTAAACTTCCTTGAGACATGTCTAAAGATGTTTTTGGTGATCTGGGACCTATAGTAACATTTGTACCAAAATAAAGGTTTTGCCAGGATATGGAGTCGATTCATGTCTTCCATTTCTGTTCAGGATTCTCTATATTGATGAGTGAAGCTGAAAATTGTCCCATTGTATTCAAAGGGATTGTTATGTCTTTTAAGCTATATTTAGACATTGGCTTCGGAAGACTACAGAAGCTAAAGTGACATGGTACTTCTTCTGATTGAGCAGACTGGCCTGCCTCAATTATATGTACATACATATATGCACACTAGGATATGATTCTTTAGCATTAGATCCTTAATTCAGAGAAATAAGATCCCTTTATCCTCATAAAATAACACTTAATGACAGGGGAGCTTTGCAGCTTTAAGTTTGCATTAGTTTGGCTGGCATGGACATGCTTTTATCTAGATATGATATGGATATTTTAGATACAGATTTCCTGATGTAACTTATAGTAGAGCTGATTTACTTGAAGTGGTCCTTCCATTGATTTTAATGTTTATTATTATTTTTAACATGGATGTCTATTCTGATCTTTTAAGGCCCAGTAGCTTTCTTTTATGTAAAGATTCCACTATTGATGAGTTATGAACTGGTCTATTGCATCCATAATTTTCTGCACACAGTTATTGAACCCCATGATTCTGCTGCTTTGTCTGTTCAATATGCCACTGACCTTAGGTTTAAAGCCCATAAAACTCCGCTATAAACACACATTTTTTCCATAGATTTGTCCTATTGTTATCTTATTATGAATTCTTAATATACTTATACAGATACATATTATCATGTATGAATAATACTCATACATAAGTGTATATATTGTCTGTGAATATACAGTATATAAATATTTCATATATATATAAAACAGCAGTGGGTAAGGGGAAAATAAGTAACTTAGTAGTTGTAGTGTTTAGTATATGTGCACTATTCTATCGCACTGTGAAGTTCTGCCCACATTTCATACAGCCAAGGCTCCTGTTGCTTCTGTTTCTGTGCTAGCTTTTTGCTAGTTCTCAAGCCCATGTTACATTATTATACGGCTTCATCTATGCTTGCACATCAGGAAGCTAGTAAAGACACAGTGGACGAAATGTTTGAATGGGGCTGCACCAGTTTTCTGGAGTACTTTGAGTAAAATATCCTGTCATAGCCCTGCTCTATAGATGTATGAACAGTCATATGGCAAAACCTGGCAAATTCTGAACCAGACATGACACTTTTGAATGCTCCAAAAATGTGGCAAAAATATGGCATGCAAGATGAACCACAAGCCAGATTTAGGAACACGCAGTCATACATTCAGGTGCCTTCTACACTAAAAAATAGCCAGTTAGAACTGACGAGTTGGAGGCAAGTTCGTACATGTCATCCAGTGTGTTAAAATGAGAGCAGGCCTACAGTGGCGGGGCTATACTGCGGGGAAGCCCTGGATGACAAATGGGTGGAGCTTCACAGTGCTAGAGAATGGGACAGATATACTTAACACCATATATATGTAAGTTACATATGTCACACTTACCCACTAATTCTTATATATTTTGCTGTATATAAAGTGGCCAACCCTTTTAATATTGTAGGATTAACATTTTTTATTATAGGATAGAGTATAATTATAGCATCTCTTAAAATGGTATGCAAGGAGCCCACTAGAGCCCATGCAAAATTGCAAATGTATTTCCTATTCTTTTCTTTCTTTTACTGTTCTATCACGGTGACAAATGTGATTTTCTACCTTGATAAATATATTCAGCATACACAGCAGCATAAAAGAAAATTAAAACCGTGAGTCTTTCTTCTGCTCTTGAGATGAACATACTGCAAGTAGGTGTCATTTTTAAATTAAAGAGAATGTATTGAAGAACAATGACACTTTGTGCTTACAATGACACTTTGTGTTTAAAAGGCAAATAATTTACTTTTCCAGTACTATAGGGATATTCAGCACATTGTAATGCAGTGGATTCAATTTGAAAATGTCTTCATGCAATATCTGCCTCAAATTTATGCTGAATTAGCTATGCACTGAAGAATGTTTCATGTCTGAGCGAGATCTCCTAAATAAGTGGAAAATTAGCTATTCAAATACTGTTCCTGATTTGAGAAAGATACTTCCAGTAATGGAACAGCCAGTAGATAGTGTAGCTCCTTATGTGAGTGCCTGGAAATTGTTTTTGCTAATACTATAAAATGTGGAGCACTGAAGCAGTGAAGGTAAATCATTAACAAAGGAAAAAAAACTTCTATTCTACTATTTTGCAGTTGAACACTGTTTTCTTCACAGAGTTTTTTTTTTTACATTTATGGCCTTATGTTTGAAAACTGTCTAGGTCTAAAACTCACTTTGTTGCCCATAGCAACCAATCAGAGTGCCCCTTTTATTCTTCCAGAGCACTATATGAAATGAAAGGGGCGCTCTGACTGGTTGCTATGGGCAACAAAGTGAGTTTTAGACCCAGACAGTTTTCATACATGTGGCCCGCAATTGCATGAGGCAGTCAAAGGGTAGAATTGTCATATTCTTCCAGCTTAGGAGACCACAATAAAACATTTGAATAAGCATTTTGGCAGCCATAATATTATTCCAATTAACATATATACACATTTTTTTGGTTTATGGGAGAAGGATTGATTTGTATGAAAAATTGTATTAATTCATAATACAATTCTGGGCAACATATATCCAACATATATCCAGGCAGTTAATGATTCTAATTGTTTTATTTTGGGGGTTGTGCAATAAAACAATTTTATGCTGTTTAATGGCAAGAGTGGTAAATGGTTACAAGAACAAATGGAGTCCCTGACCCCTTTGTTTTAATCACTTGATTGTTGAAGGCACTATTTAGTGACATCTAAGAGGTGAAACTCCATTCTCGGCGATTATTATGAAAAGTCAAACTGTCAACCACAGCCATCTTCTTGCAGCTAAAGGTATGGCTACGGAAGCTATGATGTACATTTATTGATCTGGTCCTTAATTAGAGTAATCACTATACTCAGCTATCTCCGTCAGTCCCATAGACTTCAAATAAAGTGGCAGTGCACAAGCTTTACCACTGCACTGTTCAAGCAGTGGACACGAGACCCCATTTTTATGATAGTAGTTTCAGTAGTGTGAAACTTTTTACCTATCCTTTTAGGACTACCCTTTTAATGGCACACTTCCATCACACTAAATTTACAGAGTGACGCCAAATAGTTAAAGGGGACACTGCTCACATAGAAATGGGGGGACTCAATCTTGGCAAAATTCATAATATGGTAAAACTCTGATTACACAATAGGGGGTGCTCTGATTATATATTTTAATGCCTTTATCTATGTAATATGTACACTTTAGCATAGGGTTTGAAGCTACTTTAACATTTCCATATGGATCAGCTTGGTTTTCAGTTCTCTCACCGATCACTTGCACCTCCAAGTACAGTATATCCAGTCTCTGCCATTATGCAGTCTCCATCATGACAAGCTTTTTAATTGATTCCAAATCAATATGATGTTTTTAATATACATATTTTTTTTCTGAAAGCTGGACTTTACACCGTTTCTTTGATAACCATATTGTTTATCCAGGGTCCAATAGAATAGCCATGCACCAGTTTGCAAATAGAATCACAAGACTGGTAATACACCAGAAGATAGTAAGCCAATTTCTTTCTATCTTGCAATAATCCTTCCCATGCCACCCTACCTTCTATGGATAAAGGTGCAGTTTACTTTGTTGCCCTAGAAAGTGCTGATTGATTTATACAAGTTCTTGCCACTCAGACATACAGTAGCCCTTCACTGTGTGATAGGAGCAGGTAATACCCAATGACCACTTTCCTCCTAAAGAAAGCTTTAATGATTCGAGTGGTATCAAAATGATCTTTACACACTGGGGATTGCATAGGCAGTCACTCAGCTATGTTTATGGCTAGCATGTCTGGAGCTTTGGATTGTACACAATTGATCTACAGGAAATATTCACAGAAGAGAGGAACTCTTAAGAGTATCTCAATATCCACAGCTTTGGCGCAGGAAACCAATTTTCATCAGAAACTATCAAACAAGCTTTGATCAAGAAATAAAAGTTATAAATCTTAATTGCATTTTGCACTAAAAAAAAGTCAGAGAAAGGGGGACATGTATGAAAAGTGGCGCTGTCTCAACAGTCATACTTCTCAGTAAATAAGGGAAGCATTTGTCATTATGTAGGAAAGTGTCTCACAGCACTTCATTAATGTGTGCAGTTGCAAGGCACAGTTAAGTGCCAAAAAGTGTTGTATAGAGTGTATGCAGCAAAATTTGTCTCTGCCTCACCACTATGATATTGGTATGAATTGGTATGACAGTCTCATGACATGTGTCATACGAATCTGGTGTGACATGCCCCCGTAGAATTGGCACATAGAAAAGTGTCAGGTTTGTTGCAACATGCACCAGATTTTGGCGTAGGATAGTTCATATAATGCATGTGTAAGATAGGGCCACAACTAATTTTTTGGGCTCAAAGTACATTTTGTGTAATCATTCAAGTCCATATCTATTTTCGTCTTTCTAAACCCCTGATTTAGGTAGCTACAGTACTTTCCAACAAAGTAATCAATAGACAGTAACGATTTTCAAACAGCTTCTAAAGCTCTACAGCTCCCGCAGTCATAAAAAAGTGGTACTCACTGTAGTCACTGCCTTAGGAGTCTACATGTACGGCACATGACTAATGAAGCCAATGATCGCCTGCAGTGTCACATGAGCAATCAATGAGACATCATAGTGGGGGACAGTTGAAGAACACCGGAGCAGTGGCAGCACTCAAATGGTAGCACTTCGGTGAGTATTTTTTTTTTTTGTCAGGTCAGTGCAGAAGAGTAGGACATATTTTAAAACATTTGAAAACCTTCCTTAACATATGTCCTAGTTTATGCATAATTCTTACCATCTTGCCACTATACAACCATCAGACAACTCCATAGGAAACAGATGGCTGTTGAGAGACAAGTTTTTTGTTAGACTACTAAATGCTCAGTGCCGAATACCCAAGACAATGTGTAACTCTACAGTGTATACTTTGTAGATATATGAATGTCTCTTATCATATTTAATTACATTAATTATATAAATTCAGTGAAGACTATTTTCACAATACAGTTCAAAACTTCAAAAGTCCCAATATCAGGTACACAACACAAGATTATGCAAAAACCCAGTAGCCAGTACCAACATGATTCTATAGATATCTTTTTGATGTTGATTAGCAGTTGGTGGTTACTGTCTTCATAGTGTGGAAACACATTTTGCAAGATGTTGAAAGGATAATACTGCAAAGGCTACCCAGCTGAGCTGAAACGAAAACTATGCAGGATATTGCAGTGTAATGTATTAAGAACTACTTTTCCCACAGAGCTAACAGTCAAAACAGATGGTGACCAAAATAGAGACATTTAGATCTCTCATGGTATGTGCAGTATGCTGTTGACAGTAACTAACAATATGTTAGTACTCTAGGATATAGGAAACTTGTAACTTTGAGATGGGGATTCCTTTTTCAGGGAATTCTGTTGAAAATTTTTGCCTAAAAGTTTTACTTAGATGATTAAAGTTGGAATATGATATGTGTGTAGTAGAGTAGTAATGAAGAATTTAACATAAATTGTACTAGGTACCATGATGGCACAGAAAGCTTGTTCGAAAAAATTTATTTTTGCATCTTAAAGTTAAAGCTGGTTTCTTACTGAATTCTTCTCTGTCGGGTTATGCCTTTTTCTATCAGTAGCAAAGTATCTAATAATAATGTATCAGTGGCATTCAACATAGTATCCCTTCTAATAGCCAGAGTGATGATACTGTCTTTCTATATCAATATGGTGACTGATATAGAGCTTTACTCCTCAAATTGATGTCTACACTGCTTCCCTAGCAAAGAAAGAAACTGTGAGCATCCTTGCACTTGGCCAAGAAACTAAGGTTTGTTTTAAAAATAGTATTCTAATTTTTTCTTTCAACAACAGAACTATACATAGGTTATTTCACAGAAATAAAGCATTTGGTTATTAGTGAAAGATCTGATTGACATAAGAAAGACAAGGCAAGTATTGCAAAGCTTTTTTTTTGTACGTCATCTTGTTCACCTAATTAAGTCTCTGATAAGTATAAAGCGCTGTTACTCCTAGCATCATGATATCCATCTTTACAGTAGTCAGTCATGGCATATTCAAAGGTTCGATTTAAAATGACTTATAATATATTTGACAGATTACTGTTTTCTTTATTAGACAAAATAGCATATTACACTTTCCTAGATATAAAATAAAAAAACAACAGAAACCTGATAGAAAAGAACTAAAGCATTTAAGTGACAACAGAAATTTAGGGGGACATGTATGAAAAGTGGTGCTGCATCACAGTCAAACTCCTCAGTAATTTAGTGCAGTATTCATCATTATGTATGAAAGTGTCTCACAACACGTGCTATGCGCTAAAAAGTGTCACATAGAGTGTGTGTGCCAAAAGTTCTCTCAGTCTCGTCACTATGAAATGGTTTTGCACCACATTTTGTTGTGATACATTCATAAATGTGGCGCATCATACAAATATGGCACGACACTCCCCCATAGAATTGGTGCATACAAAAGTGTTAGGTCTGTCTCAGAATTCACCAGATTTTGGTGTAAGACAGTTCATACATCTGACAGACAAGGCTATGACAGTTTTTTTGACTCAAGGCACACCGGAAAACTGCTGTAGCCCTCTTCATGCATGTCGCTTTAAGTACTTTGGAATGTAGAGGGAGTTGAGTATACAGGCCTAATTGCTATGTATTGTATTTATCGTACTTTTTGAAAAATAGTTATTAAATGCATATAAAACAATTGTAAAAAGAATACAAAATGCCGTGATAAGGGAAAGTAAATTTTCCATCTGTGCATATTTTAGATAAAAAAAAAAATATACAGGCTTGTATAAGATGTCGAAGGAAGTTCGGCAAATGAAAAAAAAATATGTACAAATGATATTGGCAGTTGTAATCAAAATTTAAGACAAAGAGCACAAGAAAAATTAAGAGCTAAGATGCAATCAGGAACTGAGAAGTTTACAGCCTTGAAGCTGAAAAGAACAGCTTTGTAGATAATTCAGAATTTAATTTGAATCCTGGAAGGAAACTGATATGAGTGAGACTGAATTGAATATGCAAAGCACTGCAAAATAATATGTCATTGGAATTGTTGGAATATTACAATGAATGTGCTTAGTCAATTAAAACGTAAATGATATAATTTTGCCTTTGCCTGCATACACTGTAAAGATTATAATGAAGTCCACTATGATTGTTAAAGGGGCAATGACACTAAGGAATACAAAACACACAACTGTTAAAATTATAAAAATGTAATACAATTTAATTTTATTATCATTTATAGATCTGGGATACTACATTTTTCTTAGTGTTTAGAGGAGTCTACAGACCAAATTCCTGATCTCACACGTGAGCAGCACATCTCTGTAGGTTTGGAATGGGAGAAATTACATGCAAGCAAACTTAATGATGAAAATTTCATGCACAGAGATGAATTAGTAGACCAAAGTTAGGGAATCAAAATTCCCTGTTCATAGTCAAAAAAAGTTTTCTAAAATGTCCAATATTTTATATGAAAAAAAACCTCTGTGGATAAGGATACAGCATCTGTGTTCATACTTCTAGAATGCTAGCATTTAAGGTGCCACTAAACAATATGACATTATATTCTACTCTAGAAAAAGGCACGTTAGTCACTTTGACTTGAGTACATCAGGAAGTCAAACAATGCCATTATAAAATGTATTAAAGGTCTGTGGTTGCCCCTATTGTGGCTTTAGTATTAGTATTTAGTATTGGCACCCATTCAAATAAAAGGAAAGTAATATTGTACTTATTCTTTCTATGTCCATCAAGAAACATCTTTTTTAAAAAGTTTTCTCTGGCTAATACACAAGGTTCTGAACAGGTTCCCACTCCTTTTGTGATGTCTTTATTCCCTATGAGCAAACTTGGACCAGGCTTATCTGGCAGAGACAGCTCTGTCAACTACGTGATATTCTATATCATGAATTACTCAATCACTGAAGTAAGTAACCATTTTACTTATGCTAGGAAACATAAAAACTGATTAAAATTGGATGTACAGAATACCGCTGGAAGCATATACAGTGGAGATATTATATTTAAAATGAAATGGAGCCATTCCACTGGAGAATTCCCAGCTAAACGTGAATGCCTAAAACATCTCTCCTTTTATTTTTGTATCTCCAGTATAAATGGAGGGACAGTTCTGAAAACTGTGCCAACTTGAATCTAGTTTAAGAGTATGTATATACTTCACATATATAAGCATTAACAGCTATATTAGGTAAATGTCTTAAAACGGCAATACCATGTGCCAACTGCAATCTCTTCTGTAGAAGAATAATGTAGCCACTGACATTTTGTCTATAAAATAGTCTACATAATAGAAGATTTTTCGTAGGTTAAAGGGACAGAATGTCCCACATAGTAGCAGAACTGCAATGAAAGATGTGACATTTTGTCAAAAGTAATTTATAATGTGCCAAATATATTTACTAGTTTTTTTTGCTTAGACAGGTATGGTTGAAGAAAAATGTTAAAACATACCTCCTGTTATGTTTGCTGAAATCTATTTGATTGATTTGTATGTTACAGCTGCCCTTTACAGCAGCGCTTCATGTCCTATTTTTAATGAATGATTTCTGGGTATACTATACAGCTATGTATTTTACTTTTAGCATATCATACTATACCAAATGCAAATGCAACATTTCTTTACAAAATTGAAAAAAAATTCAATAGATGATCAAAATATAGCTTTTGTACATATTTTCCCTGCAGTATTTCAGCTTACTTTATAGTTCCTAAAAACTCCAAATTATCTCTTAATCCTCCAGCAATAACAGCACAAATCCTTTAATACGTCTTGCTCACAACAGCTGGAATAATACAATGATTGGTATTGCATTGTAGACTGATTGATAAGAAATTGTATGGTATTTAGAGCCACAAATGAATTGGTGTCTCGTTGTTGTCTTAGAAGAGTTTGAATGTTCAGCACCAAAAGAACTAACCTTTATACTTTGACTGCTAAAACGAAAGGTGAAAATTGTCTAATTTTTCATTCTTTATATGATATTGATTGGGTGTTATTACTGAAAAGAGACAAGTTTGAAATGCTGACATTAAAGGTCATAGGTTCTGCATCCCCATTTCACAGTAAGGTCGATTTTCTAAGCGATGCTGTATATCATAATTTGGCATTTTAATGTTTTTCCATTAGTGGACAAATTGCTGGTCCTTTTTATGCCTAACTAGTACATACTGGGATACAGTAATTTTTTACCATTTTAAACTTGAGAATGACACACAAGTTCTCATTATTATCTGCGTTGCTTCAAGCCATGTGCATATGAATCAGTCACTCTGTGCCCTCCAATGAACCCTGTAATAAGAAGAATCTTGTCATATTTCTTGTCATTTTATCTGACTTCCCAGAGCACGCACATTTATGTGTAGAGAAATGAAGTAGGATAATTAAAGGGGTTAATCATGCAGCTATATTTCTATATTTTCACTGATAAAAACCCAATCCTTCATTTCTGCTGATGAGGCCTTATATTTAAAGAACATTTTCCTCTAAAGTCAATTATATGAAATACATGTCCACTGATTGTCCTATTATGTGAAGACTTTTAGGATTCTATGCAGCTCCTAATGAATACTAATTCTAGCCTTTAAAAGTGCCTATATGAGTTGTAACCAGCTATTCATGGTCATGGACCTTGAGTTGCATGTACATTAGCATTCCATTGTGGAGTTACATTCACCTGCTTTAGTATTGATCCGTCTCTGTAAATGTCAGTCTTCAGTGTAGTTCTACTGTTCATGAATATGGAAAATCAAGCTTAACAGTATATATTAGGTCCCAGAAAGATTTTTCTTTACTTTATTGTTGTGCATATAATTGTGAAAATACAGTTAGGCTATGTTCACACGGGTTAAATTGGGACACATTTTGCCACGTATTTCGCTGCTTATGCGCTCAAGTACGAGCGAAATGTGCCCCAGTCATTACGGTAATCTATAGTTCCCATAGAGAACTATGGATTACGCCTCCTCTCCCTGCTCGTACAATACGACGCACGGGGAGATAAGTGACATGTCAATTACTAGCGGTGAATCCGCACCGCTAGTAATGAATTTCTATGGGGCCAGCCCGTGGGAGTACGTGCCGATCGGCATGAGCTCCCGAAGTCCCGGCGTTATTGCGGGGCGTACTTACGCCCCGTAATTATGCCCTGTGAACTTAGCCTTAAAATTCACTTAGTGAACTGAAACAAAAATGTTATCATTAAGTTTATATGAAATAGTCGTTATTTGGACCAAAGTTCATATTTGAATTCAACTTGGCTATATTTTTGGATTTTACACCTACAGATATAGCAAAGCTTAACTTGACAATTAACACATTATGATACTTTGGTACAAAAAGTTATCTCAACCTTTTCATAGCTTATTAATGGCTTTTATTATGTCCCAAAATCAAATAACTTGCTGCAGTAAGTTATTTCTGCCAAAGGAACTTTATAAGTAATATTTGTTAAATGGAGTAGTATTCAGAAATTTTGAGGTTGGTGATATTCCATAGCAAAGTGCTGTGTACTGCCTTAATACTTTTCTTCCCCCCAAAACCTGATGGAAACATGACAAAAACCTGATTAATCTATCGTAGGAAAGTCAGGCATCAAAATTAGTTGTTACACAACAGATGTGTGATAACTGTCATGATAACAGAAACCATAAACTTAATGGATAGTTAAAGACTTGGGGGGACATGTATGAACCTGTTGCCGACATGCCAGTTCTACCTCTGTTTTAATAAAGTACAAGCCAACAGTATGTATGAAAGTGTCTCACAGCACTTTATTAATGTGTCCCATTCTACGCCAAAAGTAGTCTCAGCCATGCCACTTTGAAACTGGTAAGGATTAGTACAACAGTTTTTCGCCCGTTTTGGCTCATTTTTAGCCTATTGTATGACTCTGGCGTTCTGCCCCCCCCCCCCCCCCCCACATGTTTGGCTCATTCAAAAGTGTTTTGTCTCTCACAGATTGCAAGTTTAGGCCTACTACTCTTTTTGCATAAATAGCACAGGGCCACAACATATTTTTTTTTTTTTTTTTATCAAAGTACACCAGAAACCTGCCGCAGCCTTGATTATACATGTCACCCTTGGTCCTGAAATCCGATCAGCCCAATCCTTTCTTCTGTTAACATCTATCATTGAGGAGTGTCCAGAGTACCTCATACACATTAAATAACAATCTGATGCTGACAAAATTGGCAGAATTGGTTGATTTGTATTAGATGTGTATGGTTAGCTTTAATTTAAATGTATTGGGTATTTACTTTAATTATTTTTTCTCCTTAATAGACAATAAAAATCAAAGTGGTTCTAGAATTTAAACAAGACATTGAAAAGGAGCCCAACTTTTCATAAAGTATCGAGTTTAAATGTGCAATTCGAATGTGTGTTCCTCTATTGATACAAAAATCTTATGATTTATGCAAAAATATTGTGTTAATACCAAAACTTTATTAAGAACATGTTTGTTTTCCTATTGGTTACCTATAACTAGAAAGCCTTGCTTAATGAGTTGGCAGAGAAAACTATAAAGTTATCATTTATCACTTTTCTTTTTCTTTTTTTAGATATAGACTTACTGGCCTTATGTATGAAAACTGTCTAACAGTAAGACTGTCTTTGTTGCCCATAGCAACCAATCAGAGTTCAGCTTTCATTTCATATAGTGCTCTGAAAAAATAAAAGCGGAACTGTGATTGCTTGCTGTGGGCAACCACGTCAGTCTTACTGCTACATAGTTTTCATACATAAGGCCCTATGTCTCCCAAACAGCAAAATAAAATAAAAGCCATCAACATTAGATTAACATTGTTCGTCCAAACAGGAAAATACAGTTTGATGTAATACTCAGGGTGACATGTATGAATGGGGCTGCTCCAGTTTTCATGTGTACTTTGAGTGAAAAAGAATGTATGAACAGGTGCACTCCAAACTTTGGTGCGATAAGTCCTGTTGTAATGTGCCACTTTACACTTTTTAGTGCGACAAAGATTTCGGGCATTCTGGGGGCGTGTCACATCACATTCATAGAAGTAGACACATTTATAATTCTAGATGCAGAACAGTTAGAACAGCCAGACCAAGTTAAAGGTGGTCTGCCTGAGCCAGACTTGTCGTATTGGAACTGCAATACGCCTGTATGTATGAACTGCAGAAGAACAGGTTCACACATCTGGTGCATTCTACACTGCCTTAACCCCTTAAGCTGAACGCCTGAAAAGTAGTTAGTGACCAGAAAATTTTTTTAGTTTTTGCCTCCTCGCATTTCAACAGTTGTAACTTTTTTATTTTTTCAATGATGCAGTTGGATGAGACCTCGTTTTATTCGAGACAAGTTGTACTTTATGAAGGAATAGTTTAAGTTCACTTATAAATAATTGCAGAATAAAAAAAATAAAAAAAGTTTTTTTTTTTTTTACACCATTCACATTTCACACTTAATAATTTGTTAGATTAATTCTACAGGTTATTACGGTTGTGTGGATACCTAACATGTGTAGGTTTTTTTTGTGTAATATATGCACAATTATTTTTTATTAAATATTTATTTTTATTTTATTATTTATTTTTTTATTCATTTTTTTACACTTCTTCTGTTTTCTTTTTACTTTTTTTTTTTTAAATACCCTGAAGGGAGAACTGTTTTACATTTTTTTTCCCACTTAGTAATTGTATTAGCATATTTATATATGCTAATACATTATAATCTGTGTCAGTCTGACACAGGCAGTTATCTGGACAGCACACAGTGCGTCCTGGGCACTGGCTTGTTACACACACAGCCCTGGGGTCACTCTAGGTCCCCAGGGCTGACTGTGCAGTCGTTCTCTGGGCTCTGTTGGGTCACCGGGTGTTCCGATCACCCGACAGAGCAGGGAAACCCTTTGATTGCACTGTGGTGATGATCTGCCGCAATCAAAGGGTTAGAGCATCGGGATGCGGAGTTTTCCCCCGCTACCTGGTGCTCACAATGGATGCTCTGGGATCAGGGCTGTGTAATACAACCCCGATTCTAGCGCTGCTGCGGCACCCGGGCGCCGCAAACTCCGATGTCTGCAGCGACGCCAAAAGACGTCGCTGCAGACGAACGACCTGAAGTGCCCGCCGTCAAAAGACGGTGGGCGGTCGTTAAGGAGTTAGAGCTATTTAGAACTGGTCTGTCAGGGCCAGGATTCATACATGTCACCCTTAGGGCCACATGTATGAAACGGTTTTGGTCTAAAACTCACTATTTTCCCCATAGAAACCAGCCCTTACAACTTTATATTTACTGATTGATTTTTCATTTGGACAAGCTAAATGTCTCTGGAAGCTTTGCTATGTTTATTCTAAATTATTTTAGATTTTCTATCTTAAAAAAAAATTACTTATGTGCTTCAGCAGAGGATTAGAATATTTTATTTTTTCTTTACATAGGAGAATATCTCAGTAAGGCTACTTTCATATGGCAGTATTTAGTTCAGTTTATTGCACCAGTATTTGTAACTCAACATGCATTAGCCAAACTAGGAAAGTGTAATGTAAAGATTTGCGCACTTACTCAAACTATTACCCCTAAACTACTGCCATATGAAAGCGGTCTGAATCTAGGAGGATACAGCAATATCAGTAACAGGTTTTTATAGTTATGTAACTGTTTTTGCAACAAAATTTACTACGATTTCTATGGAGTGATGTTTTTTTTTTTAAATCAGATATAAGATTGTCCATCTTGCCTCCATTTAAAGCATCCATTGGTATTGAAGACTCATTAGAGTTTTCCTGTCAAAACATCAGACATCACAACAGCACCCGATAAACCCCAGTAGAATAGAATGGGGTCTGTTGGACACCAAGGACGGACATTATTTGATAGATCTAGTTCTGTCATCATGATTATAACTAGTGATGCACCTGGTGCGATGCAATGGGAAAATATTTCAAAACTGGTGAAAATGAAACATGAAATAGCTGTCCATGGCCATCTAATAAATATTATAATTATTAATATTTTTATTTTAGCGCACCATTAGGTCCAAAGAGCTGTACATTACACTATCCTTTTTTATAACAGATCCTTTAGAAAATCACAGCAGATATCTAATATTTTTTCATGGTGAAAATCTATCTATAACTGGGTTACAGTATTTTGTTAAAAAAAAAGTATTTTTCATACATTTTACACAAATATAGGCCATTTCAAGGTACATTACAACTACCAAAATTGAAGGGGAAGCCCACACGCTCGAATATTTTACAACTTTAGATAATATAATATTACATAAAATATCAGGTAACCTTTCTACACCCTGATAAATTCAGATTGGCAGGTTGTCGATAGCTGCATTCAGATATGTTCCTGTTATCCAAATAAGGTTATTGTGAAAGCTCTAACTACCATTATATAGGCAGTCAGTTTCCAATGGTAACCAGAAGAGTTTTACAAAATCCTATTTTTTTAGATGGAGTCGAGATATGGTAACATATAATATAACTTGACCATAACAAGTTAGTTAAGATTTATGACAAATCAGTATTTATTTTGAGATCTCTGTGACACATTTTATATGTATTTACACTCCTAGTTTCCTTATTGTAAAAACATAGATTACTGTTATAAATCATAGACAGCTAGTAATTATTTAAACATCTTTCAACAAGATTTGCTATCTTTAGGTACACAATAGAGCACAGAAGGTTAATAAAGTATATGGCAGATTTATACTTCTATCTATAAGATTGTTAAGCTTGGAAAATTTAACTTAAATGCAAGTGTTAATGATGGTCTCTAATCAGTTCATTTAGGGAATTAGAAAGTAAAAATTTCTTTTCATACCCTGCACTTCAATTGTATAGCAATACATAAAAAACCTAAAGGAGTTGTCCAACTGTATCGAATAACAAGAAAAAATTTACACATTTTTTGTAATCATACTTGATCCAGCTTTGAAGCTCATGTTCTTCCAAACGGCTTTTAACCTTTGCAGCTAACTTATAGCTTCAACGATCACGTGTCACTCCATATACAGCTGAAACTAGAAGTTTACATACGCTATATAAAAAGACACATATGCATGTTTTTCTCACTATCTGACATGAAATTAGAATAAACCTTACCTGCATTTTCATTACTTTCTGTAAGGTCAATAGTTAGTGCTTGGGAGCATTGCCCTTAAGCTGTATAACTTGAGTCAAACATTTTGGATATCCTTCCACAAGCTTCTCACAATAGTTGGTAGGAATTTTAGCCCATTCTTCCTGACAGAACTGGTGTAACTGAATGATGTTTGTAGGTCGCCTTGCTCGCATCTGCCGTTTCAGCTTTGCTCATAAATGTTCAATATGATTGATATCAGGGCTTTGTGTTGGCCACTCCAAAACATTGACTTGGTTATCCTTAAGCCACTTTGTAACCAGTTTGGCAGTATGCTTCGGGTCACTGTCCATTTGGAAGACCCATTTCCACCCAAGCTTTAACTTTCTGGCTGATATCTTGAGATATTGCTTCAGTATTGCCACATAATCTTCTTTCCTCATGATGCCATCTATTTTGTGCCATGCACCAGTCTCTCCTGCAGCAAAACAACCCCACAACATAATGCTGGCACTCCCATGTTTCACAGTTGGGATGGTGTTCTTAGGCTTACAAGCTTCTCCCTTATTCCTCCAAGCCTAACAATGGTCATTATGGCCAAACAGTTCAATTTTAGTTTTGTCAAACCACAGGACATGTCTCCAAAAATTTAGGTCTTTGATTCTGTGTGTATTTGCAAACTTTAATCTGGCTTTGATGTTTCTTTTGGTGTAGTGGCTTCTTCCTGGCAGAGTGGCCTTTTAGTCCATATTGATACAGTACTCGTTTCACTGTGGATAATGAAACAATCTTACCAGCTTTCGCCAGTATCTTCACAAGGTCTTTTGCTTTTGTTCTAGGGTTGATATGCACATGTTGGACCAAAGCATGCTCATTTCTTTAGACTTTCCCATGATATTACACACAGAAGCAGTGTGTTTCTGGTGTGATTTAAAATACATCCACAGGCACAGTAATCCTAGTGTATGGAAACTTTTGCAGAAAGTAATAAAAGTGTCTTAAAAAATCCACTCTATTATTATTCTGAAATTTGGAAAATATAAATAACTTTGTTAATCTTAATTGACCTAAAACAGGAAAAGTTTATTCTGATTTCATGTCAGATAGTGAGAAAAACATGAATATGTGTCTTTTTTATATATGTATGCAAACTTCTGGCTTCAACTGTATTTGTATAAATACATATACAGCATATAGCTATTCAAAACAATTAGAGCCAATTTTAGAGCCTTTAAAATAGCTAATAACACAGCCTCAGACAAAATATGTCTCTAATAACTAGCACAACAAAAGTGATAGAAAATAATGGGCACTGCAAGCATCAAGGCCATCGGCATTAAATCATCTTCCATGTGCCTTGTCAGGCCATAGTGGCGAGCTTGAAATCGAATTCTTGATTTCTCTTTAATATAGCAAAGCATATTTTCAGGATATTCATATTTGCAAAAATTACATTTTCATGAGGAAATTAAATTAAACGCCTACTGCTTATTTTTCCAATGATGCAATTTCATATATCTCTGAATAACTTGTCATTAGGAACTTTCTTTTTGAGCAGATGAAATCATTACATTTTACACACACTGCTGTATGTACCAAGATATAGAAAAGTGCTATTCTCTAGTAAGTTCTCCAATTGCCTAATAGCATGTCTCAGCAGTGTCTTAGTAGCCTTGGCAGACTTAATCAGCTTAGCTATAGCTAGCTGTGTTTTAACTGTCAAAACTGCTGGCATATAATTTAAAAGCATCCAGTATTTTATTCCCTGCATTATTTGGAGATAAATGAGTCACACACAGAATACAAATTCTGCAAGAGTAATAGCCTGCTGCTTCATAACAGTGATTACACTTTTTGTAGATATACTTTCCTCATCAATCGCAGGCCATATAATTGTATTTTCATTACAAGTATAGCAATTTATCATAATACAGATGCTTTGATAATCTATACCTGATGCATCACTAATTTGAAAGGGGTAAACCTAACGCATATCTTTTCTAAGCACTACATGATAACTTAGGTTCAACAATCTATTATGTTCTTTAGTATATGCATTTCATGTTTTAGAGTGCACTTACCTATCCAAAACAAGTTCTGTTGACAGCAACTATTTATCATGTGGAGAATCACTATTCTTCATCTGAACATATTTCTACAAAATATGTTTTAAGTTTTAATAACCTGTCTTATTTATTTACATTCATGTATTAATGTATGGCTTATTTTATTTATAAATAATTAATTTAGGAAGATAAATAATTTAGAAAGACATACAGATAAACAGACAGAAGATGTGCCCTGTGTATATATGCCCTGTATATATATATATGTCTTTTAGCTGTCAGGTAAACAGACAGACAGAAATACATACAGATAAACAGACAGACAGATAGAAGATAGAGATGCCCTGTAGTGTAATTTGAAAAGTTTAATCAAATTGACATATACACACACATATAGATAGATAGATAGATAGATAGATAGATAGATAGATAGATAGATAGATAGATAGATAGATAGATAGATAGATATGTGTGTGTATGTCAATATAATTCAACTTTTCAACTTACACTACAGGGCATCTCTATCTTCAATCTGTCTGTTTATCTGTATGTCTTTCTGTCTATCTGTCTACCTAACAGCTAAAAGACATACAAAATGGCTTTTGATATAAAGGAACACCATGTTCTCTTTTGATAAAATGGAAATCAGTGACAGCAATTAATTTCATTGGGTTTTTTAATCTGTTTTCATCTATTTTCTGAGACACTTTATGCAAGAAAGGTTTGACATTTCTGATATCAACAGTAAAAAGCTCATTGAAATTTTCCAATCTAAGTGCGATAAATAGTATAAGTCACAATAATGTGTGTTATATGAATTAGTGTACACTTGAGTATGGCTACTGTCTGCTGTTTACTTCCTGCTTCTGGCAGTTGAATCATCATTGTTGCAGCCTATGATTGGTTGAAATCACTGTTCAGAAGTAAATATGCTAAAAGGAGATGTCCGGCAATAACATGTGTTGGCTGCTGCCTATCAGGGGTTTAGCAGTGATGATCAGACTGCTAACATAAGGTTTTTTTTTATTATTCCTGTAGCATCTTCCTAGATTTATTTTTTAAAAGATAAGAAATGGACAACCCCTTTACGTAAAAAAAGGAACAATGGATGTGGTTGATCATTTACTTTGCTGGATTAATCCAGGTCTTTTTTTTTGCAATTACAGATAGGGAGCTTTTCAGTCTGATTATATGCTCAGGATAAAAGTATAGTGGGTACCACTATTCTTTGTCACATATCTGTTTAACGTATGTAAAACATCACATTATGATGTTTAGGGATTAGACATGTTGCCAGCACCTACAATAATACTTCTTTACTACAAATGTTATCAGAATATAGTTATGCATTTCTAACCTCTTGGGGTTTTTGCTTGTAGCATAGACAGCATCATTGTAATACTCTTATCTTAAACATTGGAAGGCACCGCAGCTGAGAAATTAATCCTTGTTCAATTCACACACAGCAGGAAGATGCAGAAACATGAATTAACTCATCATGCTAAAATCCCTAATCAATATTTGAGATGCCTATGACCTTCTGTATGTGTAGTTAACCCTTCATTTTAATCACTTGTGAAGGGCACCCATCTAAAAGCACATGATAATATGTAAAGATGGTTCTTTGACAATCACGTATTTAAGAGAAGAAAATGTAATGAATTTGAAGGTGTTTTATGTTTTAGAAAATACTAGTTTCAAATAATCTATTAAAGTGATAGATGAAGGTCCTCCATTGAAGATGCTTATCTCTTATCCAAAAAAGGGTAATTTTCTAAAAAGGTAATTTACTAAAATGCATTACATGGACAGGTTTCAGTGGACACTGGGTAAGGCTTAATTTTCTCTGGGGAATTTGGAATTAAATAAAGGCCTTTATCTTCCTCCACTGATTTGAGCTTATTACTGGTGGTCCGGTTAAAGACTGGGGAACCTTCTTACTAAAGAAATTGTCCAAAGAATACACCCCTTTAATGAATTTCATGATTTATTGCTTGATTTTCTACCCCTACCTATAAGACTGGCTAAAATTATTGAGCAAATATGTTTAATACAAACATTGGAAGAATAAAGGAAGATAAGCAAAACTGAATTTGTTATTGCAAAACTAATGAAACTGGAATCAAGTTCTGCTTGAATTACCCATTTCTAGAACCTATTGGCTACTTTTATTTATTTATGAATGCTGTTCTTTTTTATGCCATAAAGCATTAAAACCTGCAGAGAAATGAGATATTGTAAGTGTTCCCTGCATAGAATTCCAACATGAATATAGTTAGGACGGTTAAGTAATATATGGACAATCATTGCACAAAGCTTATCTTCAGGCTACCAAAAATGAGAAATCACTTAAGATCATTATATGCATGGATTTCCATTTTGCAAATGTCAGTACTTAAATTCACAGCAACAAAAAAAAAGTGTAAATTGTGCTTTTTCAACAATCAATCAGCATACTCTTGTAATCTGCCTCATTGTGTTGGCATTACAAACCAAGGAATTATAACTTCAACCACTGGAAGATATTTTTTGGTACATAAAATATGCTGCTGTAAAATTCATTTTATTTTATCACAGTAAAAGCGTAAAATAGGTGTAACTGTATCTATTAGTAAACATTAATCAGCTGGAATTCATGGAAATAACAAAGGTGAATTATTTTAAACTATCTTACATAACAAAATCAAAGCTAATGTTACAAATCCACACAATTGGTGATAGACATTGCGTGGCAGGGGCCCAACCTCTGTGACCCCCACCAATTATAGGAATGGGAAACCTTAGACCCTGTTCCTCACATCCACTACAACTTTGGTGGTTCAGAGTTTATAGTAGTGGACAAGCAGGCATCCTGTTGGACAATATATTGAAATCAGAAGTAGTCAAGTGCATGCACTTCACACAACTGTTCCCCATCCTTTTAGTGGGAAGAAATAAGGAAACATGTCAATGTCAGGCTGTTAAAGGAAATATCAGGATTCTTAGGGCCACATGTATGAAAACTGTCTAGGTCTAAAACTCACTTCAGAACGCCCCTTTCATTCTTCCAGAGCACTATTTAAAATGAAAGGGGAGCTCTGATTGGTTGCTATGGGCAACAAAATGAATTTTAGACCTAGACATTTTTCATACATGTGGCCCTTAAAGTCATGCTATTTGCAACTCGAAACTCACACTGGTCAGCTTTTACCTCTAGGACAAAATTATGTATAGTATAATTGTTTCTCTTTCCTGCAGTAAAATGTATGTAGATATTATACAATGCTGATGAAATAGCAGTCCACTATTGGCATAGGACCTACTAAATAGAAATAGCTTTAACTCATGTCCCATAACTCAATATGCCATAACTATTTTACAAGGATTATCTTACCTAAAATATCTCTCATAATGGACAATAGGTCACCTACCCAAGTGTAGGAATTTTGGTATAGATATCCATACAACTCTACTATAACATACATTGTGACCTACAATGTTTCTTTAGTTTACAGCAACGTTTTGACTTCAATAATATTGAACACTGAATATTAATATTTTAAATATTACATGCTACATAGGAGGTATATAAAACAAAGATAAAAATCACATCAGAATTGAAATAAATGTTATGTTATATATATATATATTATAATATATATATATTATATATATTATATTATATATATTATATATATATAATATATATATATATATATATATATATATATATATGATAAAATATTGGTGTCTACTCACTTTTGTGAGATACCTTATATATATATATATATGATTTATATAATAAAATATTGGTGTCTACTCACTTTTGTGAGATACCTTATGTATGCCATATATATATATATATATATATATATATATATTAATATATATATATATATATATATATATGTATACATATATATATATATACATATACATATATATATATATATATATATATTGCATTCATTAAGTATCTCACAAAAGTAGTCAGTGTATAGCTTGTTTAACAGTGTAAATTACATGTGCCCTCACAATAGCTCGGCACACAGTCATCAATGTCTAAACCACTTGCAACAAAATGAGTACACCCCTAAGTAAAAATGGACAAATTGTGCCCAATTTGCCATTTTCCCTCCATGGTGCCATGCGACTCAGAAAAAAAAATACTAAGTTCCTGCTGCCTCCTAAAAAACACCAAAAAACACTGTACTTATCTTTCTCCACTCTTCTAATTCAGCTCCAGTCTTCTGTTTATGTTTCTCTTTTTCTGAACTGGAATATGACCGTTTGCTATTCCTTTACATCACCATAAGTGAAAAGCTCTGAAGGGTGATGTAAACAGGGACAGCCACTCAGTAGCTGCCATGGTGACGTTCTCATTTGAAAGATAAGGAACATAAATAGAAGACTGGAGAGTCAGTACTGGAACTGAGGAATGGAGGAAGGTAAGAATAGTATTTTTTTTCTTTTTTAATGAGCCACCAGGGTCATATTATTTATTTTTTATAGGAAACAGACAACCCCTTTAACGGTTTCCATCTCCGATCTGTAACAATATTGAAGGCAAATAATACTTAAGAGTCATAGACTAAAATATTTAACATTTTTATACAAAGCAACTGCCAGAAACAAATTTACAGTTAGGGCTATATATATTTGTACACTGACACAATTTTTTTTTTTTTTTACCTATTTACTGAAACATATTCAAGGACATGGAAATAAAGTCTGGACTTTCAACTTTCAGTTGAGGGAATCCACATTAACATTTGATGAAGAGTTTAGGAGTTTCAGCTCCTTAACAGGTGCCATACTGTTTTTAAAAGGACCAAAAGTAATTGGACAAATTAAATAATTGTATATAAATTAATATGTTAATTTCTAATACTTGCCCTTTGTAGGCAATGACTGCCCGAAGTCTTGAACTCATGGGCGTCACCAGATTCTGTGTTTCCTCCATTTTAATGCTCTGTCAGGCCTTTACTGCAGCGGTTTTCAGTTGCTGTTTGTTTCTGGGCCTTTCTGTCTGAAGTTTACTCTGTAGCTAGTGAGATGCATGCTCAACTGGGTTGAGATCAAATGTCTGACTTGGCCATTCAAGAATATTCTGCTTCTTTGCTTTAATAAACTCCTGGGATGCTTTGGCTTTATGTTTTGGGTCATTGTCCATCTGTATTATGAAACTCCGACCAATCAGTTTAGCTGCATTTGACTGGATTTGAGCACACAGTATGTCTCCAAATACCTCAGAATTTATCTGGGTGCTTCTGTCCTTTGTCACATCTTCAATAAACACTAGTGACTCAGTGCCACTGGCAGCCATGCATCCCTAAGACATCACACTGCCTACGGCATGTCTTATAGATGATGTGGTATGCTTTACCACGCTTTCACCAAACTTTTTTCTTTCCATCATTCTGGAAGAGGTTCGCTTTGGTTTCATCTGTCCGAAGAATGTTCTTTCAGAACTGTGCTGGCTTTTGTAGATGTTTTTCAGTAAGGTCCAATCCGGCCTTTTTATTCTTGAGGCTTGCACTGTGCAGTGAACCCTCTGTATTTACTTTCATGCAGTCTTCTCTTTATGGTAGATTTTTATATAGATACACCTACATCCTGGAGAGTATTCAGTTACATACTGTGTGCTCAAATCCAACCAAATGCAGCCAAACTGATTGGTCAGAGATTCATAATACATATGGTCAGTGACCCAAAACATAAAGCCAAAGCAACCTAGGAGTTTATTAAAGCAGAGAAGTGGAATATTCTTGAATGGCAAAGTCAGTCACCTGATCTGAGCACAATTGAGCATGCATTTCATTTGTTAAAGACTAAACTTCAGACAGAAAAGCCCACAAACAAATGTCAACTGAAAACCGCTGCATGAAAGGCCTGGCAGAGCATTAAAAATGAAGAAGTACAGCATCTGATGATGTCCATTAGTTTAAGACTTCAGGCAGTCATTGTCAATAGAGGGTTTTTAACCAAGTATTAGACATTAACATTTTATTTACAATTATTTTAATTTGTCCAATTACTTTGGTCCCTTTAAAAACAGGGCGGCACATGTTAAGGAGTTGAAACTCCTAAATCCTTTATCCAATTTTAATATGGATACCATCAAATGAAAGCTGAAAGTCTGGAATTTATGTCCATGTCCTTTATATAACTATAACTTGAATATATTTTCATAAACAGGTACAAAAGCAAAATTTGTGTCAGTGGTCAAATATATTCGGACCAAACTGTATCTGTCTTTATACCAATAAATAATTTAAGGTGTAGTTATAAAATGATGACTTTTCAGTTAAACAATATATTTCTGAGGTCTTAGGGGGACATGTATGATTGCCGTTTTCGCCGATTTTCTGGTGTATAATGCGCCTCTCTGTGCGGCTCCGCTGTCGGAGGCACCTCCCCTATGTGTTAGCCGCATTAGGCGAAAGCTTCACTAATTTTTAATGCGCCTGACATAAAGTCTGGGGCAGGACGCACCACATTCAAAAACACCGACGCATGTATGAATGCGGGTCGGCAAAGTAAGGCGCATTAAAGCTCCGACAGGCAGACCAATTTCAATGTGGTCTGTCTGTCGGAGGTGTCAAAGTTTTCCCCGCATGTATGAGCGCACTTCGGCGCCGACATACATCAGGCACAGTTTTCACGGAAAAAAACGTGAAAACAGGCGCTTCGAAGCACCGATCTTCATACATGTCCCCCTTAATGTCACTATTGCCTTACAAATAATCACAGAAAATATTGACATGGACACAATTATTTTACTAGCATTTTCCTGAAGTATTTAACATAGAAAACTAAAGCAAGATGTGACCTAAAATTTTTTTTGTAGGCAATTATTAATGGGGCATGCACACTTTTAATAATCATGGTACATTTTACTGGGGTTTAGATGGGGGAACCGGATATACGGTGTGTCAGTATTACTAATTCTTCTACATTAGCCTCTATAAAATCTGAGGAAACAAATTCATAGCTATTCAATGTCCGTACATTAGTAGTGTCCATACCTTTTTTGTAACCCAAATATGCATAATGGTGCTGCTATCTGTATCTTGCAGTGTCATCATCATAATAACATAATTGCATTTAACAGATTCCCTCTTCTACAATTGGGATTTCTGATTCCTACATAAGGAATCGAGTTGTGCATGTTCATGCGACTGTTTTTTGCCACTTCATCGAAAAGAGCTCCGTACTATAATAGCTTTTTGCTTTAAAGTTTATTTACAAAGACAACCTAAGAAACATATGACTTTTGGTTCAGATATATAGGACCTTTTGCAAGTGTACAGCCAAGGCTCTGGCAGTTTCCTCTAGTACCAATTATTTGCCCATCTCTCTCATATTCCCACTGCAATCACCTTAAAAAAAAAATCTTAAATATCAGGACCAAAGTACAGTGGCATAGTAAGAAGAGATGCAGGGGCAGCAAATGCCCACCTGCCACAAAAAAGATACCATTATTATGGCACATATGGCACATAGTAAGTGGGAGCTCTTTATAGATTGTGCATTGGGACCCAGGAGCTTTAATTATGTTTCTGCCAAAGTGTCACATGTTCATTGGATTGAATCAGTAGAGAAACAATAAAGCAGAAATATATTTGTGTGTATTTAAAGGGTTTGTCTCACTACAAACATTAGTTTTAAACATTTAGGGACCAGTAATTGAAGAGTTTTTCCAATTATATTGTTTTATTTTTTTGGCTTTGTGGAGGAGACAAGATAGAATTTATCAGCTCTGAGTGCACACAGGTATCATTAGGTTACCGACCTGCTCTACTCTCTGCTCTATCTAATCCAGTGTTTCTTAACTCCAGTCCTCAGGACCCACCAACATGTCATGTTTTCAGGATATCCCACAGAATGCACTGACAATAATTATATCACCTGTGCAGAGTGCACTGACAATAATGATATCACCTGTGCAATGCTGTGGAAATCCTGAAAATTATTACCAGCAGCTTGAGAACAGTGTGTTATCTCAAACAAGTAATTACTCTCCTTTGTTTGTTTACTTTGAGCTCTTTTGCTTCCTACACTTACAAATAACACCTCCTGCTCTCATGTTAGTGCAATTTGAAGAGCTGTAAATGCTGAGCTGATATGCTAATCACTGCCAGAGAAGCAGCCACAGCCTAACCAGTAAGAGACAGAATGCATGAATCTCAGAATGCATGAATCTGCTTTTGGCTCAGTGAAACAGCATGCTAAGACAACTCCATTAAGGGTTGGGACCCTACTGAAGCATCCACAAGATACAGGGTGCCATCAATCCAGTTACAGCATTGTTTTTAGCACCTGCTAAACATATCTTACAATTAAAGATTCCTATGCTGCTCACTTTGATTCATTGGGACTATGAACTGAAAATCTGAACTGACTGCAGGCATAGGTAAAGGCTGTATCGATCTGTTAAATAGCCCTCACTCTCCTTGTATTTTATCTGCTCTGAAATCTGTGACTTCATTCATCACTGTAAAACATATTCCTCAATAAAGCCTTGACCTGATTTCTCAGAATCAAATTCTGATTAAGATCCTGATTTAATTTCCTGTACAAACGTATACAACAGTTTGTCCTCCTCAATCAGGTTCTCATTCCTGTCAGTTGTGCAGGAAGAATAGGCTTACCAATTTATCAGAAACATAAATGATCTGTCACATACATTCTTGCCTGATCACATTGTTCCTTGAAAATATATTTTTTTAATTACAAAACTAAGAGTATAGAGTGGATATAATTGAAAAAAGGTATAATAAAAGGGCCAAAACTTTTGAGGGTGGATCTTCAAAACACAGTAAAGATGATCATCTGGGAAATAATCAACTGTCCAAGAAATAAACATGTAGGTGGTGATGCACGGTAGAAAAATATAGGTAAAGAGAAATGTCAACCTAAGTGGCTCTTTAAACTTTCTATTACCAAATCACTTGCTATAAGAACAACGGGTAACAAAAGGAATCCATATATTTGCTTTCCTGGCACTGTTTTGTGTGAATAAAGAGTGAAAAGGCTTTAGCAATGTGTTGATGGCCATCTTTACAGCCTCTTATCTCATTTATTTGACAAAATACAATAATCAAAAGAGCAATCACAATGGAACTAGAATTGCTGTAGGTACTAAAAAGAATGATTTGAGGTCAAATGAAAAGAAAAGAAAAAAATAATTGCTTGTTTTAGCTCTGAAGCAGATCAAGATTTTTACCACTAGTAAAAGTAAATAATGAAAGTCTAAGGCTTAACTCACACATGCAATTTTGTATGATTTTTTTTTTAAATCCCAGATTAGGAGTTGGGTTTTACGGCAGCAAAGTCTGTGATTCCTTACTTTCTCCTGGAACCAGAAGTGTCAACCAGTAATACTGACTATACTGGGGATTAGTCTGAAGGGGCCAAGATTTTCTACCTTATCCTACACAAAGAGGTGTTGATCTTGCAGCAGAGTTTTCTGCAGAGTAGTCACCAAAGACAGTAGTGGGAATAGGATGCTAGGATGTCGGGCTGGAATATGGCTGAAGCCAGGGGTCAGTGCCAGGAAATTGAGCAAAACCACATGTTCTAAGTGAGATATCAGAAGAACCAGGTCAGGTTATAATAAGTAGTAAACCGAATTCAGGATTGAGGCATAGCATAGGAATTAGGCAAACAAACCAAGAGTAAGGCAATAGGCAGAGTCCAGGATCACAGTATGTAGGTATAAGGCTAGATGTACTTACTAGAAAAGACCAGACACTCAGGTAACTAATAAGTGAACTAGCTGGCTTACATAACAATCTGAGATGATCTTACATAGAAGAAGGCAATAGAAGGGAAGCTGAAAGGCAACAAAAGCCCACAAAATAAATAGTTAACAACTACAAGCTGAAGGCAGAAGGGTGAAGTCACCAACTTGTGGAAGACAGACTAACATAACAGCAGGCATGCCTACCGGATTATATTTATCATCAGAGACATCAGATGAGAGTCGCAATTGCCTAGCACTGTAGTGCTGTGCACATAGGCTGCCTTATGAAGTTCTCTTGTAACACAGAATAGAGTCACATATTTCCCCTATGACCCCAAAAAGATCTGTAGGGAAGTCAAACTTCTAACCAAAAAGAATTCTCAGAGGATCAAAACAGGATCAACACAAAAAAAGATGTAGAGATTACAATGTCAATTTATGTGGCCCTTGAGAGCTTACACAAAGCAAGTGAGAATGGAAAAGGTTAAGACACAGAACTGGCTCTTCACTTTCCACAGAATAAAGCTAGCATCTGGCAGAGGGGTTATTGCCAGAAAGGGAGTGGTTTAGGAGCCCCAGGGCACACCTTCACACAGCTCTTTTCAGCAACTCCTAAATCTTAGCACAGCTATGAAAGCCGCACCAAGGCACCCTAGCCATGCTCTAAGGCCCTCCAATGGCCCTTTAAGAACAACCATATTAGTGATGTGGCCCCAGATTTAAATGAGTTTTTCACCCCTGTTTTATAGGTTGCATTTGCTTGAGTGGATAAAATTAGTTTGCCAATTGTCCATCTGGGAACCAAAATCACATTAACTCAAGGGAATATGCTTGTCATATGCTATTTATAGCATTTGCACCAAACTTAAATATGGTTTTGTGACTTTTTATAAAAATAGCATGAAACATGCAATATTTTTAAAAAACTAAAACATGTTGGAAATGGATACATTCAATAGATTTGTTTGAAAGTAAAAAAAAAACGCCTTTTTTGTTTTACACTTGTCTATCGGTTGTGTCTGTAATTACTGATCATATAGAAACACAACAAAGAGATAAGCACTGCAATAGATGAGATAGCGTGCTGCAAATGTGTAACAAAATAACAAAAGTAGCACCCAAAAGAACACAAAATACAGGTGCACAGCGACTAATAAAAAATACTTTATTGGGTCAAACAGTGCATGTGCCATTGCAGTTCACAGCATAGCAGACATCAACATAAGGACAAGCATTGTGCTGTACCTTTTTTCGATAAACAACCATTTCAATATATTTTACATATAAATAAAGAGCTAAGGTCATAAAGAGAATTTTTCTTATTCTGATTTATTCTGCGTATATTCTGTTACAAACAACAGTTTGCCAGTATGGTGCATCTCATCAAATACGGTTCTGTCAAAGGATTGTTAAAGGGATCATTTCTCACTGTGTTTTCACTATAGCTATAATAATTGTTATGCAAACAGATTTTGTTCACGTGTACTATCTCATTATTTCTGAATATCCTGTTCTTGGTAATGTGGTTGATGGATTTTTTGTATTTGCTGTAATTCTATTCATATGACACTGTATTTCTTTTAAAAGTTTTTATACATTTTATGAACAATTAATTTGAAAACAAAATTAGCTTTATAGCAGTGATAAGAACCAGTCTACTAATATATCACAAATGGCATACATAATTTTTTTTTCCATTAGTTCATCCTATGTCCTCCATGTCTCTACTTTGTGATCCTTTATTGGATGAGTGAGCAGGGATACAAAATTGCCATATGCAGTAGTAATTTGGGAAAGGGCTTTTTTAAATCTAAAATTTTAAATATCACCATTAAAATTTTCCCAAATTATTAATTTTGATTGTGTAAACTTTTAATTTTTGGGAGGGAAAAAAAAAAAAACCAAGCATGGTTCAAAATTTAATTTAAAATTTAACTTTTAATTAAAATTTGATCCAAAAACCCCTTCTTTTGGAAATCAAAAAAACCCCCTCCCTTTTTTTCCAATTTAATTTCTCACGTAATTAGATAAAGAAAAAATAAAAAAATTTAGAAAGTTTCCCAAAACATAAAAAGAACTTCGGGCTTTTGGGAAACCTTTTTAATGGAAAATATCCCAATTTTAAATTTAAACTATAAAAATAAAAAAAAGCCCCAAGGGAAAAATTAAAATCATTTTTTGCAAAAGATAACATTAAACATTAATACTTTGGGGAATGTGAAAATGAGATATCACAACCACCAACATCTGCGTTCCAAAAACCAAATTGGGGAAATCCCCCTTTATGTTTTTCCCATGCCCCCAAAACACCCATTTTTTAACCCCACATATAGGTTATTGCAAGAGATGGGCAAATTTTTTCTAAAAAATTCGATTCGGTCCCCAAATCCCCCGAATTTTCCGACAAAAAAAAAATTTCGGTCTGAAATTACTTGGGGACGAATCCTTTAAAAAAGGGCAGCTTTTCCCCCGGGCCCTGCACAGAGCCCCCGGGGCGTAAAGTTGTCCCAGCAAAAATATCCCAGAGGACGGGTTTTGGCCTTTAAAAAAAAGTTGTGTTTTATTATGACAGGGCGGGAAACTGCCGCCGCTCTTGTATTGCCCACTATAAAATTCCCTGAGCACTTAAGAGGGCAAAACGCCCCACAAAACCCCAAGGGGGAAAAGAAGCCTGAAAATTCCATCCCAGCGAAAGCGGAAAAAAAATAACCCTGAGAGCTCGGGTTTGGAAAACATTAGTGACAGAGTGTGGGGGTGACGGCGGCGGGCCACAGCACATGAGGCAGGCGTGGCAAAATTAAATTTTCCCTGGAGGGGGCAAAACAGGAGGAAGCCACAAATTTAAAACAATGACTGAGAGCGGAGGTCACGGCGGCAGCAGCATAAAGGTCAGGCAGTGGCCAATGACATTCTGGGGGTTTGGAAAAACCCAGGGGGGAAAGCCACAGAAGGGCCAAAAATACGAGAGGGGAAGGTCACGGGGCAGCAGCATGGGGTAAAGGTAGTGGCACAAGACACAGTTTTAAAGGCCCACGGCAGCACCACACAGCAGCATGGGGTTAAAGGCCGTGGCACAATGACATTCTGGAGGTGGCAAAACGGGAAAGGAACCCACGGGAGTGGCACAATGACTGAAAAGCAGGGGCCCCCACGGCGGAAAGCAGAAAGAGGCCCAGGGCTTTTTGGCACAAAAAACCTTTTCTGGAGGTGGCAAAAAAAGGGAGGAACCACAAAATGGAACAATGACTGGAGGGGGGGGGGAGGGGGTTTCACGGCGGCAGAGCATGAGGTCAGGCAGTGGCACCAATGAAAATTCGGAGGGGAAAAAAACAGGAGGAAGCCACAAAAGGGCAAAATTTGACGGGGAGGGGAAAGGCCCCACGGCGGCAGCAGCATGGGGGTCGGGCAGTGGCACAATGACATTCGGGGTTGGCAAAACAGGAGGAACCCAAACAAATTTGGGCACAATGACTGAAAAGGGAGGTCACGGGGAAACCCGCATGAGGCAGGGCAGTGGCAAAATTACATTCGGGAAAGGGGGAAAAAAAAACCAGGAGGAAGCCAAAATAATGGCAAAAAGATGAGAGGGGAGGTCAGGGGCGGCGCACCCTTTGGGGTCAGGAAAGTGGCCCCAATGACACAGGTGGGGGAAACACGGCAGCAGCCACCGGAGCAGCAAGGGGTCAGGCAGTGGCACAATGACATTCTGGAGGTGGCAAAACGGAGGAACCACAAAAAGGCACAGTGCCCTGAGAGTGGGGGGAAAAACGCGGCGGGCACCCAAGGGGTTTCAGGCAGTGGCACAATAAACATTCTGAGGTGGAAAAACAGGAGGAAGCCACAGAATGGCAAAAAGACTAAAAGCGGAGGCCCGGGGCGGCAGCAGCATGAGGTCAGAGGGGGCAAAATTTTGACCCAGTTGGAGGACAGGGGCCCAGCAGCCACGCAGCAAAATGAGGTCAGGCAGTGGCACAATAATTCGGAGGTGGCAAAACAGGAGGAACCAAGAGGGCCCACAAAACGAGACGGGAGGTCACGGCGGCGAGCATGAGGTCAGGCAGTGGCAAAATTTGACATTCTGGGTGGAAAAACCCAAAGGAACCCACAAAATGGCCAAAGACTGAAGCGGAGGCACGGGGGGCAGCACATGAGGTCAGGCAGTGGAAACAATGACATTCGGGAGGGGAAAAACAGGAGGAAGCCAAAAAAAGCACAAGGGACTGAGGGGCGGAGGTCCCCCGGCGGCAGCAGCAAAAATTTCAGGCAGTGGCACAATGACTTTCCCTGGAGGGGGGAAAAACAGGGGGAAAACCACAAAATGACAATGACTAAAAGGCGGAGGTCAGGGCGGCGCACTGGGGTTCAGGCGTGGCAAAAATGACATTCTGGAGGGGGCAAAACAGGAGGAAGCCACAAAAGGCACAATAAAACTAGAGGGGGAGGTCCCCGGCGGCAGCAGCATGGGTCGGGCATTGGCACAATGACACAGTGGGAGGAAAACGGCAGCAGCCACAGCAGCAGAAAAGAGGTAAACAGGGGCAAAAATGACATTCGGAGGTGGAAAAACGGGAGGAAGCCACAGAATGGCACAGTGTCGAAAAGGGGGGAGGTCACGGGGGCAGCAGAATTAGGCCCGGGCCCAAGTGGCACAATGACATTCGGGAGGTGGAAAAACAGGAGGAACCAACAGAATGGCACAATGACTGAGAGCGGAGGTCACGGCGGCAGCAGCATGAGGTCGGGCAGTGGCAAATAAAACATTCTGGAGGTGGCAAAACAGGGGGAAAGGGCCCACAAAATGGCACAATGACGAAGGGGGGTTTCAGGGCGGCAGCAGCATGAGGTCAGGCAGTGGCACAATGACACATTTTGGGGAGGAAAAGGCGCACCACAGCACCAGCTTTAGGTCAGACAGTGGCCCAATGAAAAATTCGGAGGGGGAAAAAAAAAGGATAGGCCACAAGTGGCAAAAATTTAAAAGATTTAGGTGACGGCGGGCAGAAGCAACAGCATGGGGCAGAGAGTGGCAAAAATGACACAGGGGATGTCACGGAACAGCAACAGCAGCACAGCATGAGGCCCCAAAGTGGCACAAATACAGAGTTTTTGAGGTGGGTGGAAATCCCCGTCCCTGGAAAAAAAGGCGGTAGGCAATGGAGAAACTGGCAGCAGATGTGTGGCATCAGGCGGGTGGGGGGCTTTCAGAATAGGGGCTGGGGCCCGGGTAGTTTGAACCCAAAACAGACCCCCTAAGCATTGGTGGGGGGGGAAATCCTGGCCGATCCACCCCTTTGTTTCATCTTGACAGAGGTCAGCCTTTCCCAAAATTTCCCCGGGGAACAAGGGGGTTTCTCTCTTGGGGTAACAAAGGCCCCCGCCCCCACTGATCACCCGCTTTTATGCCAAAAAACTACGGGCCGGGCAGGACCCTTCTCCACTAAAAAAACTCCGGAAAGTTGCGGCCCCACACCATTTTGGCTGCCCATAGCCCCAGGGGATTTTTCCCTAACTGAGGGTTGGAAAGGGGCCCGGGTCCAAGTAGCCACCACCTGTTGGTTCAGGTACTGCTTTTTAAAAAAAACCTGCGGCTGCTCTGCTGCTGGCGACGCCCCCCCTAACGGGCGGGTGAAGGAAGCTGCTCACCCAGTGACTTCCAACTTGGGTTTTTACTCCCTGTTTGGAGCGGGTATTTGCTCCTACCCCCCCCCCAAACCCCCAGAAAAACCCGGGGCCTAGAACTTGAGCGCTGAAAACCCCCCCAGTCAAACCTGCCCAAGGAGGGCGATGCCGCACATAGGCACCCGGCCAATTTTTTTTACGGAGGATTTCCCTATAGAATTTGATTTGTCTTCCCTCTCAATAGTTTGGGAAAAAGGCTCCCATTTTAAACCGGAAAGCGAAGCCCAAATAGGGGGAGACCAAAGTCACCCCTCTGCCGGAGGGTGACTATTCGGCTTTCACTAGCCAGGCAAATAACCCATGCGCGGGCCATCTGCACAAAAAAACCCCGGGGGGGCCCCCGATCCATTTCCACTGAAATACTGCCCCCTGCTTGGGGGTAAACTCCTTCGTCTTCCTCATCTCCATCCACCTCCTCCAGCTGCTCCGCTCCTCCTCTCTTGTCACCTGGGTAAAAAATTTCCCTTTTCATTTCACCAGAAAATTTGCTTCTGCTCCAATTTTCCTCCTCCTCCCCATTTCAGCCCCCCACCGACTCTGGGGCCACGAATTTTAGTCGCCTTTTTCCTCCAGTCCCCTGCCCAGCCCAGTTTTTTTCAGCATCTTTTTTCCAGGACTAAAGCATTTGGGAATAAACTTTTAAAATCCCGAAATTTCCGGGGCGACTGACAAATAATTTGCCCCCCTCGAATGGGCCCCAACAAACGGCAGGTGTCACGCTTTGACTGCCACGGGTTAAATCAAAGTTAAAAAGGGGGAAAGTACTTCTGTCTGCCTGGATCATCAAAAAAACGTTAATGGCCTTTCTCTGTTCATACATCGGTCCAACATGTGGCCCGGCTTGGGGAAATTTCCCGCGGGTGGAAAAAATCGCATAAACAGAGTGGGAATTTTGGGGGGGGTGGGGCCGGGTTTTGGCCGGCAAAATCGAGGAGGGGGTTCCCGGCTTTTTAAAAATTGGATAAAGTTTCAACACATTTTTTTCCCGGTTTAAATTTTTAAATGTTCTGAAGATCGGTGGAAAAACTTTAGGAACCTTTTCCCCAACCAGATTTTAACCCATTTCCCCCATGCAGGGCGCATTAAACCCTTCCCCCCTCGTTTCAGCGCGGACCCCCATGTTTTTTCCCCCCATTGGGGCCCACCATGGTTTTTGATTTGCAGTTAGGGGGCCCGGAGAAAGCCACACATCGATTTTTTTTGCGCATGACCAGAGCAGTTTCCTCCCCCTTTTGGGACTTCGTTCGCCAGGGAAGCCAGGGGTAAAAACTGCGGGACAAACCCCATGTCCCCAAAAATGTGTATGATTGGGGCATTACTTTTGGAGGCTGAGAAAGGTGGTGGTGGGGAGGAGGGGGAGGCGGACATTGGGGGCAGGTTCAGCATTTTTTTCCAAAGTGGGGGAAAGCCGGGCTCCCTGTCCAAGTTGTTTGGGGGGCCTGGGCAGGAACAAAATTCACCCCCGGGGCCCAAAAAGGGCAAATTACGGCCCTGAAACCCAAAATTACAGCTCCAGACCCTCCCCTGCTTTCCCCGGGACCTTGGAACAAACCGATAAGCTCAAAGGGCAGGAACCCCCCTTTTGTTTCTACATATTTTTTAAGGGCTGGTTTTCCTTTCCTTTTTTGGGAAAGAAAAATTAACCCGGGATTTTAAAAACGCCATCCCTCGGCCGGGACAAGCCATTAAATTTCTTTTTAATGGTGCAGAGTCCACCATTTGGGGAAAGGGGGGGACTGCCCAAAAACCAACAACCCTTTGGGCAGGGGTCACGGTCAGGGTGCTGCAAAACCTTTTGGGTGGGTTTTGGGGCGCATACTGTTTTTTCTCTTTGCAATCGCCAAAGCTTTAACACTGCTGGCGCCCTGGGGTTAAAAGGGGCAGGAGCACCTGGACCGGGGATTATTTCCCAAAGGGGAAAAACTTTCCCTTTTTGCAGAGGGGTGGAAACCCTTTACTGGCTGCAATTTTCATGCTGACACTGGGCGCTTAGCTTTCTGCGGTGCCTGCGGCGGCAGGTTGACCAAACCCCATTTTTAGCCCACGTTTCTCTCCCCCCACCGGGATGGTGACGCTGCATGGTTTTTCCCAGGGGGGTTTGGGGGCCAGCGTTTAAAACCCCGTCCACGGGGTTCCTTTCTGCCCCCAGATTCTACAAATCCCATATTCGGCACCTCCCCTTTTTCTTAGCAAAGAACCCGCCACACCACCGATTTTCGGGTTTTTAAACCCCCAATGGGCCTGCACTGAGTGACAAATGCCGCCGTCTGCCTCGCTGAGGGCCCCGGGGCCCTACTTTCAAAGACCGCCAAAACGGGTTTTTTTAAAACCCCTGGGCCGCTTGGCCCCCCCGACCCCCACACTGGGGCTTTCCCCGCTGAAAAACACGGCCACACGACCCACTTGGGGGGCTGCACGCTGCCCCAAAAACGCAAATGGAAAGGCCCTCTTCCCGACGATGATGGGGGCTCCCTTTCCTCCCCCCGGCCCCCCCAAATGCGTTCGGGCTACATCATCAAACCCAATTTTTGTTTTTATCGCAAATGGGTGTCCTCATCACCGGGCCTTTTGGGATGGGCCCAGGCTGACCTCCTTTACAACATGACCTTCCATCCACCCCCCCAACTATACTTTGGGCCCCCTATGCAAGAAGGGGGGGATATTGGAACCATTTCTTCGCTGCCAAAAATAGCTGGGTGTCCCGCCCTCCTCAAATTGTTTTTATCCCCGCAAAATTTGTGTCCCCTGAGCCCAACCACATAGTAGATCTCTGGCTTAGGGAACCAAAAGGGGGCAGAGGGGGGCCCGAGGACAGGGGGAGGGCCACTGACCCGCTCCCCGGGCCCAATTTCCAACTAAGGGGTTTTTTCTGAGGGTTCCCCCCCACTCTTGGGTGGGGTTGCAGTTCATCTGGGGGGAAGAAAGGGTTCCCCTATCAACCAATCAAAAACCCTTGGGTTGCTGAACCCAAAACACGGGCCCCTAGAAAGACAGCGGCTTTGTGGCCCGCCCCCGGGGACCCCGCTGCGACGGCCCCTTTTCTGTGCAGCACCTGGCCTGTTTTCCCGAAATTTTTTCCACTGCCACTCGCAGGTTTCAAAACCCTCCCCTCCGTCTGACATACTGTTTGTTCTAAATGTACAGACACTGTTTTTTCCGATGATACGTATATTATAAATTTTACCCCTTTTTTTTTATTCCAAATGAACCCAAATAACAAGCTTGGGTAACCCCCTTTTTTATAATTTTTCGGGTCCCCCCAAAAGGCCCGGAAAAAATTTTCTTGTATGTGTCGTTTAAAAAAAAAAGTGTGTTTTTTCTAAATTAAAAAACACAAACCAGGGTTTAATTTTAAACCCTTTGGCCCAAATGAAAATTTGGGAAAATAAAAAAAGAAAAATTTTGGCGTTTTAAAAAAAAACGGGTTTATTTTTGTCAAGTACACCAGCAAAAACAACCTTTAATTTAAACCCCCGGATGTAAAAATTTCCCAAAAAAATTGAGCCCCCAAAAAACTAGTAGTTTGTAGCATGTTACAAATTTTGCCTTTGGGGGGTTTTTCTACGGGCCCCACAACAAGAGATAATTTTTTAATTAACCCCTTTTCTTGTGAATTTAAAGGGAAAAGGAAAAAATTTTTAATTTTGGGGGTTGAAAAAAACGGGGTTTTTGGGGGTTTAGCAAAACCAGAAAAAAAAACGCTTTAAATTAAACCCCGGATGTAAATTGGGGCCCAAAAAAAAATTGAGCCGGGACAAACCCAAATAGCTTTTTAGCGTGTTTTCAATTGCGTGTTTTTCTATCCACACAACAAGAGTAAGGGTTTTTAAATTTAAACCCTTTTCTTTTTAATTTAGGCTACAGGGGAAAAATTTAAAAAATTTTTTTGGGGTTAAAAAAAACGGGGTTTTTTGGGGGCACCCACCAGCAAAAAAAACCTTAATTTAAACCCCTGGATGTAAAATTTTTGCCCAAAAAATTTAGCCGCACAAACTAGTAGCTTTGTACGGTTACAATTGCGTGTTTTCTACCCCAAAAACAAGAGATTCAGTTTTTAATTAACCTTTGCTTGTGAATTTAAAGGCCCCACAGGGAAAAAAGTATTTTTTTTGGCGTTGAAAAAAAAACGGGTTTTTTTTTGTCCCGCACACCCCAAAACAACGCTTAATTTTAACCCCCGGGGTGTAAATTGCGCCAAGGAATTGACCGCACAAACTAGGTAGCTTTGTAACGTGGGTTTTCAAAATTTCTTTTTTTCTATGCCCCCACAACAAGAGAAACAGTTGTAAAAATTTAAAACCCTTTTCTTTTAATAAGGCTAGAGGAAAAATATATAAATTTTTTCGTTGAAAAAAAAAGGTAAACGGGGTCGCACACCACAAACCAAACCCCTTAAAATTTTTCCCCTGGGGGTAAATTGCGCCAAAAGGGAAATTAGCCGCACAAAAAATAAAGCTTTTGGGGAGCGTGTTACAATTGCTGTTTTCTACGCCCAAAACAAAAAAGATACATTTGTAATTAACCTTTGCTTGGAATTAGGCTACAGAAAAAAAAGATATAATTTTTGGGGTTGAAAAAAACGGTTTCCTTTGGGGGCAAACACACCCGCAAAACAACGCTTAATTTAAACCCCCGGATGTAAATTGCTCAATTTCAATTGACAGGCCCCAAAAAGGAAGTTGGGGAATTTTTTATTTTTAAAAAAAGCTGTATTCTTTAAATGAATACAAAAAGGGAAATGGCTTAAAATCCCCCTTGGATATGAAAAAGTATATGCAGCTGCAAGGGGACGAAAACCGGATTTCAATCCATAACCAAAAAAATTTTGAAATAGAAAAAAAATTTAAAAGAACAGTCTCTGAACAAGCTTTAACACCCCACCGAAATCGCTATAAAAAAATCAATTCTTCCCGTAAGAGAAACACCGCGAAAAGCACCTTCCCCCGGCAGTACATTTTAGGCGGTATGAGCTCCCAGCTTTGGGGCCCGGAAATTATATAGTGCGGTGGGGCGTCAAAGAATCCCCCCCGGTTCCCCTGATTGGCTTCAACCCCTGCACATGTCCCGCAGGGAATGCCCTCTTTTCCCCCAAGTGCTTTGGGACCATGTAGCCAAAAAGCTCGCAGCCAATTTTTCAATCAAAAGCACACTTTGTTCACGCCCCAAGTACCCCCCAAAATTCGACTTCGTTTCCCAAAAACCCAAGTTTTCCTGAAATTCTAAACGAATTTTCCCTTCGTTAGAATCAATTCGCCCATCTTAGTTTTTTGCGAACTTTTTAAAAATTTCGTTAAAAAACAATTCCGGGTTGTTTTTTTTTCCAGGATTCCTTTTAAAAAATTAAAACAAATTTTTTAGGTTAAAAAAAAAAAAGCAGATTGTTTTTAAAAAATTTTTTTTTTTTTCATTTTTTCACATTTTAAATGCTAAAAAAAATTTTTGAAAAAACCTTTGGGGTTTTAAAAACCCCCATTACAAACCCCGGATATATTCTTTTAAAAGGGGGGTAGTTTTCCAATATGGGGTCTTTTTGGGGTGCTTATTAAGTTTTAGCACCATTCTAGCTCCCGCAAACCTAGAATGGTGTCTAAAGAAAGAATTGTGGTAGTGAGACAACCCCTTTAACAAATTTTTTAAAAATACTTAAAGGGGTTCGTTTTTTTTAGATTGGAGCCAATTTTTTTTGGGGGATTTAACATACAGGCCCCAAAAGTTTTATGTCAGAACCCGAATGGTTTCCCAAAAAATGTTGCAAATTTTTTTTGAAAATGTGAAAAATTACTATTAAGGGCTCATGTATGAAAATTGTCTAGGTAAATTTTTGCTCTAGAAAAATGACAGGGGAACTCTGATTGATTGCTATAGGCAAAAAAAGTGAATTTTAGACCTAGACATATTTTAATAAATTTCTAAGCCACCTATGTCATAAAAAAAAAGATTTGAAAAGTGATGCCAACATACAGTAGACTTATGGTAGATGCTAGTTATAAACTATTTTGAGTGATATAACTATCTGTCTTATGCCCAGAAATTTTTTAAGTTTGAAAATGACAAATTTTTCACAATTTACATAATATTTTTGATATTTTTTACAAATAGACAAGGATTGTATGGAACAAAATTTCTTACTAACTTAAAACACAATGGGCCACATGTATGAAAACTGTCTAGGTCTAAAACCCACTTTGTTGTCTGCCCATAGCAAGCAATAAGAGCGCCCCTTTCATTTCATGGAATGCTCTGGAAAAATTAGAAGGGTGCTCTGATTGGTTGCTATGGGCAACAAAGTGAATTTTAAACTTAGTTTTCATACATGTGGCCCAAGAAAGCAATCTCTAAATCACGTGGATAGGTAAAAGAGTCAACAAGTTATTCTCACATAAAATGTCACATGTCAGATTTCAAAAATGGGGCTCTGTCAGGAAGGGCAAAACTGGCTCCAGAAGTGAAGGGATAAAGGGGAGATTTGCATTTAAATCTACCATTTATTTTGTAAATCCTTTATTGTTTAACTAAAAATATTTTTTATATTCGATTTTTCCCCCTAAATTTTAAAAAATTTCTTCCCCTGGCGGGTTCACATTTTGGTTTTTTCCCCTCCTTATTTTTTTTGGGTGTCAGGGTTTGGTAGGGGGGCTCCCTTTTCTGTCTCGGGTGAATACCCCTAAGATAAATCCCCTTCTTTATCATTTCCATGATGGAAAATGGGCGGGGCTTAGTTTATTAAAAAAAGGGACAGACGGGAACACCCTGTCTTCAGCAATTTTCCCTTTCGGGCATTGGGAAACCAACTAAAAGTAGAGCTTGTGGCACAAAAAGAAACCCCGAAATGGGGAAGGGAGGGCAGGAAAATAAGTTAAGAAAAATAAGTAATATTTTTAATTACCTTAATTTTTAGCAAAGTAAAATTTTTTTTGGGTAGCTGGACAACTTTTTTTTAAAAAATTTTTCTGATTTGTCAAAAAGATCTATCAGGGGAGGTGCTGATCTTTGCTCTGTGACCCCTTCTACAGATTGCTACAATAAAAGGGGCCCATTCCCTTTTTTTGAGTGCAAATGCCCTATTTTTTGTCTTGAAATAAAAAAATCCCCAAATCTGCTAACTTCATTTATTGCAATGGGAAACTGATACAATACACCCACACCCCCAGTTTTTTTGGAAAATTTTTCCAAAAATTTTTGGAGGACACACTTTTTAAGAATTTATAGAAATTTTACCCCCTATTCATGGGGGTTACAAAACTTCGGGCCTGTTTTAAAAGTCACGGAAAAATTTTTAACCATGATATCACTTTTGATATTATTTCCCTCTTTTTTGCTAAATAAAAGCCTTTAAAAAAGCGCGGGCCCAAATTTTTAGAAAACCATTCTTTTTCCGTGCACCCATGGTGTGTTGTCAAGTTTAGTTTTATTATATCTGAATGTAGAAGCTTGGAATAACAACAGATTAAAATCATTAACTTCAAGATACTTTTGGCCCGTATTTACTGTGGGCACCAAATAAAAATCACTCCATTGACAGCTTTCTATGGTAGATGGAAGCATAACAAAGGTCTCTAGCATAACTTTTTTTTTTTGGGGCAATATTTAAAATACTGTTTCTTACATTTTTTCCCTTGCAAAAAGAGGGCACAAAAATTAGTAAATAAAGCGATATTGTTTGAACTTTTTAAAATTATTTTTTGTATTTTCAGTCAGATTTGATTTAAAAATTACACTATCCAAGCCATACTGGCACTTTGATCCAGAAATGTAACAAAATGATATAAGTTTTTCAAAAAAATTCATTAGCTACTTCCCATCGTATTTTTTGAAATTTGGGAAAATTTCATTTATTACCTTCGTTTATTCCAGCCTATGATAATATACACAATTATTGAAGTGGAAAAGAAGTGGAAAAAAAAACCTACAACAGACAAAGTATTATACACAATTAACACAGCTGTTAAAGATTTGAGTTTTATGCAAACATTTTCCCCCACATGAAATACCCAACCTCCCAAAACTTAAAACTGTTTAAATGTCAGAAGGATTATAAAAAAAAAATAACGACTGGTTCTAAAACTCTTTCCCCATCCCACAATAGACGGTATACAAAAATATCCCAAAACATTAATCCCCCTTTAGATTTTTTATACTTCTTTTATGTCTCACCATCTAAATTTCCCATGGTTAAAATTCGGGTTTTGACTATAAGCAGAACCCCCTTGTATATTTATATCCATTTAAGACTGTTGTAAAATATTGTGGAATATATGATTGTGCTGTGTTTTAAATTATGAGCATTTTTAAATAGTCACCCTTTGAATTTTTGGATGTGCAAGGCAGGGAAATAAAACATAGCGGGATTTTTTTTTACTAGATGATGGGACTATAAACAAAACTTTTTTTTTGGCATACCTGCAATAAAGGGAAGATGTCCATAAAATCAGCTTTTTGGGGCCCTAAAACATGAAAAACTTTACAGTGCCTCGAGACAATTTTAAATTATATAAAATTTAAAGGGGCCTTAGAGAGATGGCAGATCTTTATTTTTTAAAGGGGCCGTTATCCCTGGGGTTTTCCACGGGTTGTCTGCAGTAGGGAAAACACGTGAAAACATGTACTGGAGAAAAGTTTTTTTGATAAAAAAATTTAATGTGCCCCCCCCCTTTTTTGAGTATATCAAAAAGGGAAGGCATTTACTGGATTTTCCTTTGACTTTAGAGGCTTTGTACATTTCCCAAAATTTTAAAGTAAAAGTATACTTTTGCTAAGACAATAAGAGGATTTCAATGTCAGGATCATTTTTGTAGCTGTAGATTTAAAAAAAATAAAAAAAAATACATGACATATGGAATATTCAGAATCCGAGTAAAAAATTTTTTTTTTGCAAACTTTAAAACCCCTTTCATGTAATTTGTACATTTTTCAAATCCCCCATTTTTCCCAAAACCCACACCAAGAAAAGGGAAAAAATTTTATTGAACAATATAGTTATACACGAACTTAGCACAGCTTGATCATTTATCCTGATTTTGTCCTGATTTTGTTGTGCAGTCATTATAGGATCTAACCTTTCTATATATATATCTAAAATTTCAGCATACATTCATAATTAGACGGACCAATTCTTTGTCGTGTTAATCAAGCCCTTCCTCAACAATTTTTCAATGTTCTATGGGTGCATTAACTTGATGAAAAAGTTGACTGCATCAATTTAATTTTTACTGTCCTAAAAAGGAAACTTTGGGCAGGGAAAAAAAGTTGAGGAATTTTAAAATATTTTCAAAGTTACAAATTTTACAATGGCCCGGAACAAAAAGCGACAACTATTTAAAAAGCATGCGGGGCTTTTTTTTTTACATATGGTGCACCAAAAAACTGCTGGCACATTTTTCCCATAATGACACACATGTTTTTTTTAAAGCACCAAAAAGCAAACCCAAAATTTTGATGCGGAAAACTGCCCTACAAAATTTTGCTGCATCACACTCTCTGCACCAAACAAAGTGTGGCACACTACACTCTATGCGCCAAAGTGTTTGGTGCATAACACTTTCATTCATGCTGTTATTTTAAACACTTCTCTATATCTATTTAGAACTGGTGTGCCGGCGCCAAGTTAAAAAAAATGGTGCATGCTAATTCATAGATGTTGACCTTTGAAAGTTTTTCCAGTAGAACATTGCTTGGGAGCACAGGGGGTAAAAAACTGCGGCCCTCCAGCTGTTGGGAAACTATTTTACTCCCATTGCTTTTTATAATCTATAAAAGTGGGCATTTTTGGGATTTTGTATTTTCCCCCAACATTGGAGGCCGTTTTTTGACACCCCTGGCTTAAAGCATTACATTGCATCTGCCAATGTTCCGTCTTTCCATAGTGCAGTCTGGTGCCATCTCTTCCCCAGGTGCTGTAAATTACCAGCTAAATGATGTACAGTAAAATAGCACATGATTCTTCAAATAAGGCCACCTTCTTCCATTGCTTTAAGGTCCAGTTTTGATGCTTGCAAGCCTGTTGTAGGATGGGATTGTTTGTCACCAGGGATCAGCATGGATACAATTATTAATGTGCCACCATATAGCCCACAAAAAACTTTTTGGGGTTTTTTGTATTTTGGTGCTTTTATCTGCTTTACTGTGGGTTTGAGCCTTCATTCTCCACCCACTTCAGTGTACTTGCGTACCTATGACCCTGTCAAGGGTTTAGAGGCTAACCTGATGGGTACTATATGAAGGGAAGACTTGAAATTTTGGAGATGCTCAACTATCATAATTTGGCCATTTTTAAAATAGCTCATATCCTTTTTTGTATCCCCAAATTTTTCCTGTTTTAACAAAAACCATCTTAGAAACATTTTGGGCTGATTCCCCTTTGTCATTGAGTTTTTTTCAATGTTATTTATTTATAATGTTTACATTTCTTATCAGTTTATAGATTTAGAAAGAAAAAGCAAAGGGCTCCTCTTGCAACTTATGTAGGGCATATAAAGGGAAGCGATGCATAGGAAGCAACTTATTCTAGTCTCATTCTCTTCTCAATTAAGTAGCATGGGCTTATGCAAAGCTTTGTTTCTCTAAATGCCTCTTAGCATGAAAAAAAGGAAAAGGGGATCCCGTCCCCATTGTTGTTTTTTTTAAATCAAGCGAAAAAACATTTTTTTTATCTTTTTGTCCGGGTGGGGGGTTCAGTTAAAACATTTTCACTTTTTCTATAGGACTTAACGTTTTCCTTCAGCAACTTTTTTATTTAACAATCTATGAACTATTATGTAAAATGTAAACCTAATTTTAAGAAAGGGTGTCCTTAAGTTGAAACCAAATTTTACTACACTATATAAAAAGACACTTCATGTTTTTTCACTGTTTTTTTAAATCAGAAAAAACCCTTTACCCTTTTCAGGTCGATTAGGATTATCAAAATTGTTTATATTTAGCAAATGCAGAATAATGAGAGAGAGCATATTTTTAAGGCATTTTTAATACTTTCTTCAAAGTCAAAAGTTTACATACATTTCATTAGTATTTTTGGGGTTTTGCCCTTAAGCTGTGTGATTTGATCAAACTTTTGGATACCCCTTTCAAAAGTTCTACAATAGTTGGTGGAATTTTGGCCCTTCCTCCTACGAACTGGGTAACTGACCCATTTTTGTAGGTCGCCTTACTCGCATTTGCTTTTTCAGCTTTGTCCATGTATTTTCAATGGGACTGAGACGGGGCTTTGTGAGGGCCCACTCAAAAACATTGACTTGGCTATCCTTAAGCCATTTGGGTGCCAATTTGGAGTATCTTCGGGTCATTGTCCATTTGAAAAAACCTTTTTTCTGTCCAAGCTTTAATTTCCCTGGATGTTTTAATATGCACAAAAATTTTTCGTCATGATGCCGTCCATTTTGTGAAGTGCACCAGTCAATCCTGCAGCAAAATAACTCCACAACATGATATGTCCCCACAGTTTCATATTGGGGGGTGGTGATCTTAGGCCCCTTTTTTCTCCCCTTTTTCCCCCAAACGAACGTTTGGAACAGTTAAATTTTATTTTTGCAGACTACGGACATTTTTCCCAAAAATGTAGATTTTGTTCCGTGTGCATTTGCAAATTTTTAATCCAGCTTTGATATGTTTCTTTTAAAGTAATGGCTTCTTCCTAACAGGTCCCCTTTCAGCCATTTTGATAAGTACTCTTTTTCCTTTGGGTAATAACCAATTTTACCAGCTTCAGTCGGACTTAACGTCTTTTTGGTGTACTGGGTTGATATACACAATTGGACCAAAGCCATTCATTTGAGCACGAACCGGTTCCTTCCTGAGGGTATGATGACTGGACTTTCCCATCTTGTTTGTATTGTATACTTGTTTATACAAATGAATAAGGGATCTTTCCCGGGATCGAAAATTGACCCAGGAGATCCAGTTCTGCAAGTCCACAATTATCTTCCTGATATATTAGCTGATTTCTTTAGAACTTCCCCCCTATGTTACACAGAACCCTTTTGTTTCTGGGTGCTAAAAAAATACATCCAAGGGGTTTTCTTAAAAATCATCAGAAGCTTCCAAAGACATGACATACATAACTGTCCCAAATTGTTTAAAGGCATAGTAATCCTAGTGTATGGAAACTTAATGTAGAAAGAGTAAAACAGATGTTTAAACAAACATCAGAAATCCAAGGAGAATTGCATACATAGTGATCCACTCTCTTTATTATTATTATTTCATCAGTGTTCCTTTTATGTAGCGATATTATTATTTTAACCTATAGATTTTTGGGATTATAGTTTTAGTATGTTGTCTTATGTAAGTCAATTTCACATTCTGCTCAGTTATTTTTATGGAGCATGCTTGTATATTAAGAAGCATACACAGCTGTAAATTTAGGCATCAATTAATTCAGTGCATATTTGAAGAAAAACATATACACTTGCCATATGGTTAAGTTAATCAAAATTTTTTCAGACCAAAATGTAAAGTTAGTGAAAACAAAAAAAAAAATAGCTTTAATAAGTTATAAATTGGACAACCCAATATTTCTAAATCTTTGATTTGCTAAACTGATTCCGACCAGGAAAAAATACAGCATTTTCTCAAATTTACCCATGTCATTTTTAGCATTCAAACTTTAACCATGATCTCCATCAAGAATCTAAATGTCATTGCATTCCTTACTAGGCAAGCCCAAAGGTTTTGTACTTATTTTATTATACTTTACAACAAATATATAAATTAATGTAAAATTCTTTTCAATTATTTTTAAAGGACATTCAATAAAATAATACACTGAAACCAGTATTATCATTGCATCCTTTGAAGCTTGGTGCTCTCTGTTCCATGAAATCAGCCCAAGGCACCAAAAGGGAATTTCTAAAACTAGCATTGTCTTTATTTTCTTCAAAATTAGAAGTGAAAAATATAAACATATGCTTTATTTTCCTCATATTATTTAAAACCTCTGGGGTATTCCCAATGGTATTTTCCTGACGAAAAAAAAAATCTCACAGGATAGGTTTGCCAGTAGTATGTAAGTCAAGGGAATTTACTTCTCTGTCCTACAATAAACACACTTTCTGCATCAACAATTCTTTATATTTTTTTAACTTTATGTGTTAAGTCCTATCTTACAGGTTTTGAAAATTTCTTATTTTTTTATCAATGTTATTTGGGAAAAAAGATTTTTTATTTTTATTAGATAACAAAAACCTTTGGCCTGTCTCTCAACTTCTGCTAACAGAAAAGCCTAATGATGACAAATCACAGAGCTGAAACCTATTGAAGATTGAGAATACTTCATAGCTGAAGATGAAGTGAAGACAATAAATAGGCACATGTCCCATAGGAAATCTAAGATACTAAATTATAGTCAAATTGAAGCTTATCCTTACAATGGAGCAAAAATATATTGTATAAAAGTTATTTCCATCTAGAAATAGACACTATAAAAGTAGTTGATTATCTCCATATTAATAAAACAGGGAAGGAAGGAAGAGAGATTATGGGGGACATGTATGAAGATCGGCACGTCGAAGCTCCTGTTTTCACGTTTTTTACCGTGAAAACTGCGCCTGATGTATGCCGATACCGAAGTGTGCTCATAAATGCTGTGCAAACTTCGACACCTCTGGCAGACAGACCACATTGAAATAGGTCAGCCTGTCGGAGCTGTAATGAATAGGGGAGGTGCGTCCGACAGCGGAGCCGGCACAGTGAGGCGCATTTTACGCCAGAAAACAAGTGAAAAGCCCGATCATACATGTACCGCTATGTGTTGAAGAGTAAACTCAGTATAACTGAATCTTGCTAGTTGTCTTTTAAAATCCATTTCTTTACAAATACTTAATTTGTTCTGGCTTAATGGAGTCATCACTAAGGGGAGCTTAGGAGCTTACTGCATACTTATTTTTTTAATTATTGTGTTAAATGGATAAATTATATACTCTATGTATATAGTATATCCCATACATGAAATATATACATTACTACCAAGATCTCTTATGGCAGTCAGTCCAAATTTTATCAAAATCATTTCACCATATCTATTTGGGTGATTTGGCACCATAAATGAAAACTTGGACCTTAGAATCAAGTTTGTTTTGTCACAGTAAAACTATTTCCATACTGTACAGTGAAATATGCTTATAAAAGAGAAATTTTTATAAGCAGAGTGGAAAGTTGGTTGCGCTTGTGCACTGCTATACATTCTGTTCTTTGGGAGTTTCAAGTGCAGCCAAACAAACTGCTTTGGTGCATTCAAAACTCCAACATAACAGAATAAAGAGCTGTGCGCAAGTGCAACCATATTTTCATTCTCAATGTAGACTTTCTGAGGCTCATTATTTAGATTACTGCAGGTCCCAAAAATGGCAACTACTTCTGTAACACTTTTATTGTATATGCTATCAATATGCCATAAAAGTGTGAGGTGAGAATACACCTGTAGGTTTCATTCACAGCATTACTTTGGTAAATAACATTATCATACATCATCTCATAAAAGTGAGGACACCTCTCACATTTTTGTAAGCATTGTATTACATTTTTTCATGGGACAACATTGAAGATATAATATATTGATATAATGTAAAGTAGTCTGTGCATAGTTTTTATAACAGTGTAAATTTGGTGTGCCCTCAAAATAACTCAACACACAGCCATCAATGTCTAAACTGCTGGCAACAAGAGCGAAAATGGGCAAATTGTGCCCAAAGTGTAAATTTTTTGTGTAGCCACCATTATTTTCCAGCACTGCTTTAACTCTCTTGGGCATAGAGTTCACTAGTGATTCACAGGTTCCAGCTACTGGAATCCTCTTCCGCTCTTCATGGAGCTGGTGGATATAAGAGACCTTGCGCTCCTCAACCTTCTGTATGCTGATACTCCACACTTTCTCAATAGAGTTTAGGTCTGGAGCCATGCTTGGCCACTCCAGCACCTTTACCCTCATTTTCTTTAGCAAGGTAGTGGCTGTCTTTGAGGTGTGTTTGGGGTCGTTATCATGTTGGAAAACTGTCCTGAGGCTTAGTTTTCAAAGAAAGAGGGATCATGCCCTGCTTCAGTATGTCACAGTATATATTTGCATTCATAGTTCCCTCAATGAACTTTAGTGCCCCACAGCCAGCAGCACTCATGCAGCCCCAAACCATGACACTCCCACCACCATGATTGATAGTAAGCAAGACACATTAGTCTTTGTCCTCCTCACCTGGTTTCTGCCACATACTCTTCACACCATTTGAACCAAATAAATGTGTCCTGGTCTCATTCAACCATAGGACATGGTTTCAGTAATTCATGTCCTTAGTCTGATTGTCATCAGCAAACTTTTTTCAGACTTTATTATGCATCATCATTAGAAGAGGCTTCCTTCTGGGGTGGCAGCCATGCAGATCAATTTAATGCAATGTGTGGCAGCACTTTAACCTCTGCAGCAATGCAGGGAGCACTTATAAGTCTATTTTGAAGAGACAGTCTCTGGATAAGTCGCTGAGCATGTGCACTCAACTTCTTTGGTCGACCATGGTTAGGCCTATTCTGAGTGGAACTTGTCTTGTTAAACTACAGTATGGTCTTGACTCCTGTGTTGCAACTCAGTTTCAGCTCAGTTTCAGGGTGTTGACAATCTTCTTATAGTCCAGGCAATCTTTATGTAGAGCAACAATTCTTTTTTTCAGACCCTCAGACAGTTCTTTGCCATGTTGAACTTCCAGTGACCAGTATGAGACAGTGTGAGAGCGATAACATCAAATTTAACACACCTGCATTCACACATGACACTTTATTCACACCTTGTAACACTGACAAGTCACATGAGAACATGGAGGAGAAAATGACAAATCTTCCATCTTCATTTAGCGGTGTACTCACTTTTTTTGCCAAAAGTTTAGACATCGATGACTGTGTGTTATTTTGAGGGTACACCAAATTTATACTGTTATACAAGCTGTACACTGATTACTTTACATTGCATCAAAGTGTCATTTCTTCACTGTTGTCCCATAAAAAGATATCATAAAATATTTACAAGAATGTGAGGGGTGTACTCATTTTTGTGAGATACTGTAGCTGTTGAAACTTGAAACCATCATATATAAAGTAATATGTGGTTTGCCTTACATACATTAATTGCCTTTCGCATGTATTTAGAAGACTTTCATATATATATTTTTATTCTTATCAAACTGTTCAGTGGTTTTCTTGAAGGCTCTTATATTGCAAAATGTACAATACAGTGTTTCATAATTGGTAAATTTGAGGAAACCAATCTATTCTAGGAATATAGGTACTAATGCATATTTTCTAACTATTTTTTTTGCTGCTCTTAGCCTCATCTCCAATGCTCTTTTATCTACTTTACCATTTCTATTCCATTAAATAAATTTTAAAATCAATGTGACTTAGGAGCACAAAAGGTGATTGTCATTTCTTTTTCTACCACTGCCATGTACATCATTTTAAACTGATAGGATATATTACATTTGATTGAATGAAGAGTCAACTGAATTATTGCATGGTATGAAAAGTCATGGAAACAGTTAGACTGTGGTTTATTAAACTACAATCTGATTGACAAAACCCACATATAACACATATAACACCTCTCCTTCTCATTACCTTAAAATCGCCCTAATCGATTCCAAAGGTGTTGCATGTGATTCTCAAATATGTGAAATGCTCTAACATTTTACAGCATGTATTTCTCTTTTTAAGTCTACTATACATAATGAGAAACCACAAACAAATATTTACCATGCATATATTACATTTTACATTGGCAGCAATTAATGCAGCAGACCTTTATGGGTAAAGAAAAAAAAAATTCTGATGTTGTAAACTGTTAATGTATAAACGAAGTCGTGCAAATGCTGTGTACCTAACAAATAGAGGTAATCAAAAGGGGCATACATATTTCTATCTATCTAAACATAAAGTGAACCTGTCATGTAGTTTATGTCTCCCTATCTGAGAGCAAACGATAGCAGACCATTAAATATCATTAAAATACTTTGTATATTTATGATATACTTTTAAAATCCAATATAAACAAAATAAGGTATGCTTGCAGTACCGTAGCACTTAGTGAGTCCAATAATAATATTTCTTCATAATGGCTTTCTGCTGCCTAACAATCTATTAGTCCCTGTGGGATTAAAATAATAGTGGGAGAGAGCAGTTCAATAGGGCTACATTTTGAACTGCTGTCTCCCTCTATTACCAAATACATTGCTGTTCTGATTTTTCTTCCTTTCAGTGATCGAAAATTTCTTCTGTCATGCTTGTGTACACAAGCTTACCTAAGTTATCAACCATCTCTCTCTGTTCTAACAAGCTCTAGATCCCTGGCCAGGAGGGTGACATCATTCTCTGCTGTCTCTTAGTAACAAACTAACCGTTTAAAGCTTAGAGATCCATAGCCGCTGTGGACTGCTGTTATCTCTCCAATATCACCAATTTTCCTCTAACAAGCTCAGCTAGGATAAGCAGAGATATGTCAAAATCACTGCTGTAGAACTAGAACCAGAGTCTGAAGCTGACTATGGATCTGTAATAGCATAGTAAGATAACCTCTTTAAATCATGCATATTATCAAAACAACATGTTTGCTGCATCCTATGTACGATCTGACAATAAAAATTAAACTGCATTTATGAAAACTGTCTAACAGTAAGATTGTCTTTGTTGCTCATAGCAACCAATGAGAGCTCAGCTTTCATTTCCTATATTGCTTTAAAAAATTAAAGCTGGGCTCTGATTGCTGTGGACAAAAAAAGACAGCCTTACTCTTAAGGGGAAGAATCTCTCCTTGTGGAAAGGAACCAATAAATTGGTCAGTGTGAAGGTTTACTTGCCATTCAGACCTCACTGGCTGTTTTGCATAAAGCAAAGTCTTATGGGAAAAGAGCTGGAGAGCTCCACAGCGCACTCTACTGGATGTAGTTATCCTCAGTTCACATGTATCTTGCAGGAGCCTAGCAATGTGAAAGGGATTATAGCCAAACCAGTTAAATTCATCTGCAGACAGCTGTTTCGGGGTATTTGCCCCTCGTCAGTGCAGTACTCTTAGGCAGCTTTCATACAGTAAGTGAGGACCAACATGCCTGTGTTTGAAAACAGAACCATATAAAGGTGCAATATGTTCATGAAAGAAACTGACTAACGTGCCATAAAGTACCATTATTTAAACATAAATTTGCTCAATATACAGCTTTCTTATATTTAGCAGTAACATCCATCTTGTATTCTTTTGTATTTATTTGATGGGTTCTGTAATATGTCTCTATTCAACGTTATATGAAACCGTGATATGCTAATGTGCTGATAAATAATAATGTGTTAAATCAGTAAAGTATGTTACTGGAATTAGTGGATGTTATGCTCAGTTCTAAGGAATATACTGCATACATCTGAAACATACCACATTTTTGGTGTTTTTTTTTATATTTGCAAACAACCTACAAAAATAAACCCATAGTTAAATATTATGTTAAATTCACATAATATCTTTTTGTACTATAGTTCTAAATAAAAAATAATCAGTTTTATTACACAGTTGTTGTTATACTGTAGTTGTAGTCATCTTTTGTAAAGGTTTAACACATAGTCAGATTTTTGAGTAGACAATTGCTTATACCCTTCTGCTCAGTGATCTGGCAGTAAGTGCTACAGGCACAGAAAAAGATAAATGCTTTTTCTCATACTAGTAATGTGCTGTTTATATAACGGCATGAAGTTTCTGTATCCTCCTGACATATCATCCATTACCTATAAATGAAGTTGTACAGACTCATTCTCAGGCCATCAGATGAGGAAAAATATACTTATTTTCTCCTTCTTATAGGTTATATGTATATTTTCAATAGCGACACAATATAAATGTGTTTATTTTTTACTACATAAAAATGTATCTATAAATTTAGATTAATTGTTTGATGTCCTCGGATTAGAGACAGGAGCAGGTAACACAAAAACCTGTGATACAGTCAAGCTGGACTCCATATATACATGCATAGTTTCCCACAAATTGAGTATACTCCTCATATTTTTGTAAATATTGTATTCTATCTTTGCATGAGACAACACTGAAGAAATAACACTTTGATGCAACGTAAATTAGTCAGTGCACAGCCTGTATAATAGTGTAAATTTGGTTTGCCCTCAAAATAACTCAACACAGCCATCAATGTCTAAACTGCTGGCAACAAAAGTGAGTACACCCCTAAACTATGCCCAAGTTTCTCATTCGATCACAGGGCATGGTTCCAGTAATTCCTGTCCTTAGTCTGCTTGGCTTTCTTGTGAAACATCTTTAGAAGAGGCCTCCTTCTGGGGCGACAGTCATGCAGACCAATTTGATCCATTATGCGGCATGTGGTCTGAGCAGTGACAGGCTGACCCTCCCACCCCTCAAACTTCTGCAGCAATGCTGGAACCACTCATATGTCTATTTTGAAAAGACAATCTCTGAATATCAAGCTGAGCACTTGCACTCGACCATGGCAAGGCCTGTTCTGAGTGAGTCTTGTTAAACCGCTGTATGGTCTTGGCCGTCGTGCTTCAGTTCAGTTTCAGGGTGTTAACAATCTTCATATAGCTTAGGCTATCTTTAGGTAGAACAACAATTCTTTTTTTTCAGATCCTCAGACAGTTCTTTGCCATAAAGTGCCATGAGGAACTTCCAGTTCCAGTATGAGAGAGTGTGAGAGAGATAACACCAAATCTAACATATCTGCTCCACTTCACACCTAAGACCTTGTAATTCTAATGAGTCACATGACACCATGGAGGGAAAGTGGTAAATTGGCCACAATTTGTCCATTTTCACCTAGAGGTGTACTCACTATTGTTGCCAGCAATTAAGACTGAAGGCTATGTGTTGAGTTATTTTGAGGACATACCAAATTTACACTATTATAAAAGCTATACAATGACTACTTTACATTGTATCAGTGTCCTATCTTTAGTGTTGTCCCATTAAAAAATATAATACAATATCCACAAAATGTATATATTTGTGAGTTGTTGTATTTATGTATTATAAATATTGTCTGTTTAACTTGAAAAAACTATTTTCAACATATAAGCTGCCTTGGGGTAATCCTAGACTCCGCTCTGTCTTTCAAACCACACATCCAAACCCTTACCTCTGCCTGCCGCCTCCACCTGAAAAACATCTCTCGCATCCGCTCATTCCTCAACTCTGACACTACAAAAAAGCTGGTCCATGCCCTTGTCATCTCCCGCCTAGACTACTGCAACATTCTTCTCTGTGGCCTCCCAGCTACCACCCTCGCTCCTCTCCAATCCATCCATAACTCTGCTGCCCGTCTTATCCACCTCTCTTCTCGCTACTCATCTGCCTCTCTCCTCTGCCAATCCCTTCACTGGCTTCCCATTGCCCAGCCCATTTCAAGCTACTAACCATGACCTACGAGGATCTCCATGGCCTCTCCCCTCCATACATCTCTGCCCTAATTTCCAAATATCTCCCCTCACGCAATCTCCGCTCCTCACAGGACCTTCTCCTCTGCTCTCCCCTTATCAGCTTCTCACACAACCGTCTCCAAGACTTCTCCCGTGCTTCACCCACACTCTGGAACTCACTGCCCCAACACATCAGACTCTCCTCCACATTCACCAGCTTCAAAAGCAACCTGAAAACCCATTTCTTCAGGCTTTGCTATAACCTAAACTAACCTTGTTGTCACTACTTCCTCCACAAACATGTCTGCCCCTCACCTCCTGTCTCTTTCCCCCTCCTTGTAGATTGTAAGCCCTCGCGGGTAGCGTCCTCTCTCCCTCTGTCATGCCAATTGTCATTAATCACTTATCATTGTACTCGTTTGACTTATGTTATGTATGTAAACCCCTCGAATGTACAGCGCCCTGGAATCAATGCCGCTTTAAAATAAATAATAATAATAATAATAATATAAAAATGTGTCCATGGTCATTAGGTAGTGCCCATTGCTTTATGCAGATGAATCTTTAAGCACACATATTTTATAGATACAACAATGGATGGGTTAAATTGCAGTGTTTCTATGTTTAAGACATTTGCTCCACCCTGGAGCCATGTAAATAATTTGTGATACAAATGGCTCGTGTCAAAGACACCACAGAATTGAGCTTGAGCCATGCATACTTATGTTAATTATAAAACTAGATAAAATTGAACAATTTAAAGATAACAAAAATGAATCTAAAATTATATAATATCCAAAAAAATGAAAAATTATCTCATATCACATAAATATTAAATTATATAATCTAAAATTAATATTAACCTCTTAATGTCCACCCACCAACTTTTGACGTCGGGCGGTGCAGGACGTTCGTCTGCAGCGATGTCTTTTGGCGTCACTGCAGACATTGGGGTTTGCGGTTCCCAGCGCCATAGCAGTGCTGAGAACAGAAATGTAGTACTTCACAACCCTGTTCCCAGCACAGCCTCTGCAAGTGCCGTGGAGCAAGGGAAATTGGGGCTCCCCGGTGCTTAACCTTTTGACTGTCGAGGTTCATAAACACAGCATAATCAAAGGACTTTACCTTGCTCTGTCGGGTTATCGAGACTGTGGTGACCCGACAGGGCCCGGGGAATGGCTGCACAGTCAGCCCTAGGGACCTAGAGTGGACCCAGGGCTATCTGTATAAGAAACCAGCGATCAGGGCAGACTATGTGCTACCCTGATCAATGCCTGTGTCAAGCTGACTCAGATTATAATGTATTAGCACATATGAATATGCTAATCCATTAGTAAGTGCAAAAAAATTAAAAACACTTATCCCTTTATGGGATTTTAAAAAAAGGAAAAAAACATAAAGTGTAGACAAAAATAAATAATAAAATAAAATTATTTAAGAAAAAATAATTGTGTTTACATTAAACACACAAAAAACATATTAATTATCCACATGACCATAATAACCTGTATAATGAATCTAACAAGTTATTAATTGTGAAATGTGTATGTAAAAAAAAAAAATTAAAAAATTCTGCAATGAATTCTAAGTGAACTTAAGCTACTCTCCCAAAAAGTACGACTTGTCATACAACTGTGTTATTCAAAAAATAAAAATTTTATGACTGTTGAAATGCAAGGAGGCAAAAACTATAAAAAAAATGTACTGGTCATTAAGTACTTTTCAGGTGTTCGGCTTAAGACATTAAACTAAAAAATCTTAAATAATTAAATCAATAAAAAATTTACTATAAATCCCATTGTCAATCAGGTTTTTACAGAGTTAGCATAGTATTATCCGGGATTTCATCCACATCACTGAAGGCCAGAAATAAAAGAAAAGGTGTTAGAATGTCATGTGAGTGATTATGTGTAATAGTGATCCTGATTGGCACACAAGTCCCAGAGATCTGTCATGTTCTGGCTGTTGCCATATGTACAATAAAGGCTGAGAGCAGGAAAAAAAATTCCACACCAATCAACATGTGATTAAAATAATTCTCACTTAATATAGTAAAAAACGAAAAATAAACAAATTGAAATGAATAAAAATGTTTCTAAAAAGTTTATACTAATCCTGATCTGCTGACCCAGTGACCTACATTTTGATAAACAAAAATTATTGTGTGATATAAAAGCATAAATAATAAAAATATAAAAATCAGAACTAAATTTAATTATGAACCTAATAAATTATTCAATAGAAAATCAAATCATTTGGCTGCTTTACATTCTATAGAGAAGAACAGAAGCTCCGAAATTTTTAAATGTTTCTCTTTCTACTAGTCACAATGCTCTCCCTGTGTCAATCTTAATTTTGTGATTATAATCTTGAAATATCTACTACTGTCGTTCATAGTTAAAAACTGTTACATTTGTATTCTGTTACTTCTTCTCTATAGAAACTAGTGCAATTTTGTTTTCTACAGAAAAATTAAGTATGTTTAATAATAAAATTGTGTTCAGATTTTTATATTTTTCTTTTTTATTACATTAAATGAAACAAATTTTAATCACATGTTAATCAGTGTGGATTTTTTTTCCAGCTCTCAGCCGTTATTATACATACATCAAGAACCAGCACATAACAGGTCTCTGAGGCTACGATAGTTTCTATTCACTGACATGGTATTCCAACACCTTCTATTTTATTTCTATCCTGCTGTGATGTGGTTGCAATCACTTTTAATACTACACTAACTCCATATATACTTGATTAAGAATGGTATTTATGGTAGATGCTGTGTTGGTTTAATTATTTTAGATTATTTAATTTAATATTAACTTTACATGCTATTATTTAATATTAATTTGATATGAGAAAAATTTAAATTTTTGGGATATTGTATAATTCTTTTTTAATGTTATATTATATAATTCTAGATTAATTTAGATTATTTAATTTTTTATCGTTTAATAATGATCATAAATCAGTTTTTATTACTTAAGTGGAATTAATTGAGAAACAATTGATATTTTTGGTCCTATTGGCAATTCTTATTCGTCTTCGACAACAATGACCTTAGTCACACCACTTTTACTTGGTCTGGCTTGTACCCATAGTTTTGCACCCTCTTTTGGTGTAACACATTCATAAATGTATCTAATCCTATGAATTGGGTGTGACACCCCTCCCCCCCCACATCTTTGGCACCTTCAAAGTGTTGTGTCTGACACAGATTGCGCCAAGTTTAGGTGTACGGCTGTTCATACATGTTCATACATAGGGCTACAACAGTTTATTTGGGCTCAAAGCATCCCCGAAACTTGGCGCAGCCCCATTCATACATGTTCTCCTCTGTCTTTTTTTTCTTCTTCTTATATATGTTCTTCTCCTTCTATTTGCTATCTTCTTCTTCAGCGTCTTATTGTTCCTCATCTCCTATTTTTATCTTCCCCTTTATGTCTTTATTCCTTTTTCCTTTCTTGTTATGTTATCATCTTTAGACCTACAGCATTACATTCTTGTGGTCTGAACTTGAAAAGCTACTAACAGTAATCATTAATAAAGACATTGTCTGGGACTGTTTTCTCATTAACAAAAATAAGTAGGTCATTATTATTTATGCAATTTTTGTATGAATTGGATTCCCTGTGAAAAAGGAGAAGCATTAATAATTTAATATGTAATATGTCTAACCCATTTATCCCTTTCACCTTATAGAAGAAGAGGTTGTGATAAAAAAAAGTTTTATTTTAATGCATTTTGTAATTTCAACTGTCATGTTACATTTGCTCATTCTAATGTAAAAGTCTTTAGTGAAAGAGAAGAAAACAGCAAAATAAAGAAAGACATTGTCAAAGTTCATAAAACATTTACAGGAAAAGTGTACAAATTCACTGCATTGTTAATTGACTGTGGTTTTTGTGGCAGAAGCAGAATTACCACTGGGAAAGAGGATATATCTCCAATTTGCTAGTGGTGCCCCATTGGTACTGTAGTCATGTACTATGTAACTTGCACTGAGAATACAGAAATTCTTGCTAGATATGGTTCTGTTATTTAGCTAAGTAGATGTAATTGTATCCAGAAATTGACAATGCATTTTCTAAGCATCTTAAATCATTAAAATGTTGCACTTTTACAGTAATTTAGTCGTTGTGTAATGCCTTATTAAACTGAATGATTGAAGATATAAATTAGATGCAGTTATTTTATGTTCAAATAACAGGACATTGCCAAATAAAAACAACCTATGTTATAACTGAAAAAAAATATTTTTTTTTTTACCTGGTAATTGCCTTTTCCCAAGAGATAAACAATAATAGGTGTTTGCAATAAAATATATGAGCATAGACATACTTTAATGTACTTTAAAAATAATTTGCAATAAAAAATGTGCCAGTGCATACATTTACATCAAAGCAGCATGACATGGCATGACACACAGTGTGTGATGCACTTTATAAATTAAATTATATTCTAAGCATGATTTTTTAATATAAATACGTATTGAGTTCCCCAAAGTAAAGATCTTTTCTGCAAAGCAGTTATAAATCTAATGGAGTGCCATTATGTGGTTAAATGTAGTTCAAAGCCTAACACTAACAAATTGATGAGATCAAAATGGTCAAACTTATCAATGGGTGCACAACTATCTCTATATAGTAATTTCAATTCAAAGATTATTATTCAAAAATAGAAGTAAAACCACCTGCCACCATAACAGTCCTGACTGTTCAAGACATGGACTCTACAAGACCTCTAAGGGTGAGTCTCCACGGCAGTGACAAAATATTGATTGGATTTTGTCTTAAGAATCCGGCCGGTATCTTGTACCTTTTGCATGGTTTTGGGGGAAGGTTTTTTCTCCTTTTTGGGGATTCACCCTTCCCCCTCAGCTTTTGAAATGCACATCTTCCGTCCAAAAACTGGGCGGAAGATTGTGCATATTCTATGTTTTTTCGGAACACCTGCAGTGTAAAAAACTGTCCGGCTGAAAATCCATTTATTGTAGACTACTGAACAGATATTTTATTAAAGTCTATGTGGATGGTTGACAGTTTTGAAATCTGAAAACCATCTGAAAATCTGACTGAAAAATTTGTCATGTGGACGGACTTTAGGGGTCTTGTAGTCAGGGCTGTGGAGTCAGAATTGTGGAGTCGGAATCGGTGCCCATTTTGGTGGAGTCAGAGTCATTATAAAATGGACCAACTCTGACTCCCAAAATATATAAGAAGTTTGTACAGTTAGATCAATGCAGTGCCAAGAGCAAGAGGAATTGGTTCTTGCCAGTGCTACTGCTCTCTTATCTTCAGCCTCATCTGATGAGGAGTTTAATTTTGAAAAGTATTTGGATGACATGAAGCAGGCAAAGCGTTGCAGCAGGGGAAAAGATTCTGCTCTCATAGCAAACAGATTGACCAGATTTCAGCAAAATTTTTCACTTGCTTTCAAAGAAGTAGAAGAGTTCAACCATTCAGCGTCTGGCAGTCAACAGATGCTTCCTGTGCTCCTACATGCTTTCTCCTGCTGCTTACAGCCCATACTTGGAATAGCAGCCTTACCTCATACCTTTGTGCCTCCTCTGTCCAGCGCCAATCCTGCTTTTATCTTGATATGTTCACCATTGCTTAACCTACTTTATTCCTCATATCTACTAAGATGTCTTTTGTGACAAAGGCTATGGCCAAAACATCTAATCTTATGGCATCTATTGTATCACTGTAACCTTTATATAGAATGTTTCTTGTAAGCAGTACCTGAGTATCTGTTTTTATAAAAAATAAACCATTCTATTATTTGCATAATACCAGAATTGGTGTGCCGTGGTTCTCTACTGCTATCTATCCTACAAAGTCAAGCCCTCATGAAGCTTTGTTGATTAAAAAATCTTGAATATGGCAATAGAAACATAAATGAATTTTTAAAAGGAAGTTTGTGTTCAAAAGTGGCAAAAATGCTGCATATATGTGGTATTGCCATAATCGGTGTCAGCCAGTAGAAAATAGTTACTATTTCATATACACCAAAAAGAAAATACCATAAAAACAAAAAACACATCCCCCAAAAATTGCAGAATTGCTGTTTTTTAACCACCCTCATAAGATTTGTGAAAATGTTTTCAACCCATTCTAGATACCTTCATATGGTTCTATTGAAAAATACAACTTGTGTCTCAACAAACAAGCCCTCATGTGGCTATGTCAATGGAAAAATTAAAATATGCAGAGTCTGCATATTGAAATCCAAATTACACTCTCATTCTGTTCTGAGCCCTGCTTTGACTCCAGATATCAGTTCCCAACCGCAGATAGTATATTGCCATACTAAGCAGAAATTGTGTATCACGTTTTTTTTACCTTTCATCATTTGGGAAAATTAAATATTTTGAGCTACAACTAATCGTTTTTTAGAAAAATATAATTTTCATGACCCAATTTGTATCCCAGTTTATCACAGTTATCTGTGCTGGGATATATAAAGAGAGGGAGAAGGGACATATACAGTGAGGGAAGGTGGGATCAATTGAAACATGAGCTAAGAAACAGGGGAGCATGCACCGAGGATGGGATAAAAGAAGATGGAATCTTGGGGCTTGTACCAGCCAATGAGGAACATCATAGGAAGATGAATGAAGATTCAGGCAAGCCCTTTTTCTTTTTTCTTTTTTTTGCCAGACAACCCTTTTATGCTACCTTATCAATTTTTGGGCAATTCACTTAATTTTTGCAATCCCTCACATCAAAGATGTTCTTTTAAGGACAAATTTAAATAAGATATAGGGTAAAAGAAGGGGTTTAAACCCTAGAAAAGAGAAACCAAAACCGCCCCCGGGAAAAATGACAGTGTCACTGCCACAACTCAACTTTGAAAACATTATACTGAAAAATAGCATTACTAGCATTTCTTTTTCTTTTGCCTGCAATACCCAATTTTCTCAGTGTGAGTTGCATTGTCAGTATGATAGAAGTCTACAACATGCAGAGAAAGACAATTCCAGGCTTCATGCTGGGCTTTTCATTGTGGCTGCTGCATAGGTGTAATGAAAGGCAGCACATGATTAGCTGGTCTCCCATAAAATACATTCAGTCAAGCAGCATACATCTTTATGAAACAGTTTGCTAAGCAATGAGGTATCTTGAAATTCATCAGTAAAATAAGACAACACATTTCACTGTACTGTTTACATGCATTTGTTTGGTGATTTGTATTACAATCTCAGGATAAACCATACAAAAGTAAAATATTTATATCCATAACCCAGTATATGAGAACAAATATTGGTAGTTATCATTCCAGTGCATTCCCAAATCTTTGTCTAGTAGGTATTGTTATAATAAGTTACAGAATATCCCTCAAACAAAAACATCAAATCCAATACTTTAGAGTAAGTGGCAGCACATAAAAATCACCCTGGGACATGTAGCTGATGTAGCACTGAGTGCTGAATTCTAGATAGTGAAGAGATGCAATCTTTTTTTTGTTTTGCGGGAAAAAGGTTTGGCCATCCATAGCCGGGAAAAAGGCTGTGACATGTGCAGTTGTTACAGTGTGTAAATGCCTGGGGTCTTATATCATGAAGACACATATCCTATACTATGCATTCCTGAAAAACAAAATTAACCGCACATGTTTTTTTCTCCCATAACTTTCTGAAAAACCCAGAAAAAAATCTAAAAATTTAAATTCTTTTCCCCATTTGTGGCAACATGTGAAAAATAAATTTTGACAAAATAAAAAATTTGTATGGGGGTACAGCAGCAATGAAATCCCTTCATACCCCAAAATAAATTAAATTTAAAAGGGTTTTGGGGGAAATTACCCCAATTTGGAAAATATTTTGTGATAGAAATATTTTATGTCTAATACCCGATTTTACAGTGATTAGAGTGGGACTAAACTTCACATTTTTATATGCTTATGCAGGCACCATAGAGGGGATCCCCTGCTTAGTACTCTCCCCCTATTAGCTACAGTGGAGGGCTGCTAACAAAAAGCCTGAAGGGGCTGGGGAGGGGGATCCTCGGACCCCGAAAGCGATGATAGCTAACCCAAACCCCGGGGGAAACGGAATCTAAGTACCCCCGGTTTTCACCAGAGCCCGCCGCAAAGCGGATGGACTTGCTGTGGCGGAGGAAAAACCAGTTTCGCCCCCCCTGAGTAAATTTGCTTGCATGGCGGCCGGGTGCAGCGGGGTACAGAGTGATTTCCATTAAACGTAGTGGGGGCGGGCAAAAAGGTAGGGCAGGGGGCAAAGGTTCATGGTCTTTCCCAGGCAGGAAGGTCAGGGCGGGGCGTAGAGGTTCGGATTTCGAGAAACGAAACCCGGGGTCTGGTACACGGTAAGGGCAGAATAAAACTTTTGGAACGCTTTCTCTAGGGCAGGGGGGCAACAAAGATCCAGCAAAGGAAGTCCTCGTGACGCACCAAAAAATTTGGGGAAGCACCTGGCAAGCAGCCAATTATCGGCACGCTGGCCCTTTAAATGAAACAAGGACAACCCCCGCGCGTGCTAGAGAAGGGCAGGGCCGGCACGCCCGGGAAAGGGGACACCAACAGAGCAGGAAGGGAAGGTCGGTGAGTAAACCCGGAGCGAGCCCCCCCCGGGGCCCGCCCCGGGGGGCCCGCAGCGCCACCCATCCCCGGCGGGGACCCCCGGAGAGGGGAAACGGGCGCCCCTTTTGCGACCCCGGGGGCCCCAAAAGCGGGGCGCCCCCCCGTTTACAGTCCCCCCCCCCCCCTTAGGCCCCTCCCCCTCTTTTAGTAAAGGGAACCTGCGAAAAAGTCCGGGGCCCCAAGTGTTTAGATTCTGGTTCCCAGGACCCCCTTCTTGGGGAACCAAACCCCCTTCCAGGACCAGGAAGAAGCCTTTTTCCCCCTGATGGTCTTCAGGGCCAAGATGTCCTTAAATTTAAAATACATCGGAGGGCTCTACACGGAAAAGGAAAGACGCACCCCTTTCGAAAAAACCGGTTAAAAGACCAGGGGTTTTTGGGAGGGAGACGTAAAAGGGCGTTGGGTTTTCCGAAAGAAGGGGGTGGCAGGCTTGTAGCATACTGGATTAAACTGACGGAGCACCAAAAAGGTCCCGGGAAACCCCGGGGACCCAATTTATAGCTGGGGACCTTGAGGCTACGTGTCGGGAAAGAGAGCCCACCTTATCTCCTGGCGGGAATGTGGGCGGAGGCCTCCTCCTTTTGTGGGCCGGGGTTCTTAAAGGGGGCAAAAGGCCCCGGGTTTAAAGGCAATCGGGTCTCCCCCCAAAAAGGGTTTTGATGTCCTGAAATTGGGTTTGGGCCACAGCGGGAACCTCGGAAGCCTAGCCAAGGGGAGGGGCGGGGGGTGGGTTTGGGCCCGTAGACCCCCAGGAACGGAAAAAACCCCCTTAAGAATCAGGTCCCGATGGTTGTAGGAGAACTCACCCCAAAGGGAAAGGGCAGCTCGGGGGCCAGTTGTCCTGAGGGCCCGGTGCAAAAGGGGCACAGGTATTCGCCCAATATCTAAATTCACCCTCCCCAAATTGACCTTTAGTCTGGGGATGGAAGCAGAAGAAAAGTAAAAATTTTTAATTTGCAAGCGGGAACACAGGGCCCCCCCAAAATTTGGGACAAATTGGACCCCCCGTTTCAGACACATATGGGGGGGGAAACCCAAAGGGCAGACGAAAAAAAATGCTGGAAAAAAAGGGTCCCGCCATTGAGGACCGGGGGAAGCCCAGGATGGCACAAAATGGGACATTTTAGATAATCTATCCTGACCCCCCAATGAAAAAATTCCCTGAAGGGGGGCGGAAGGCCCGTGATAAGCCCAAATCCCCATGTGTGTCCATGGGACTCGGGGAAATGGGAAAGGAGGGACTAAGAGGCCCGGGGCCCCTTATGGAAAGGGAACCCTTTGCCCCGGGGAAAAACATGGTCACGGGAAAACAAAGTCTTGGACGCCCTGGGGAAAGGGTTTGGGGCCACCATAGCGCCGTGAGTTTAAGGGGGGGGACTTTCGTTTTCCCGGGGAAATGACCACCAGAAGAAAAATATGCCCCCCCCCCCGGGGAATTCCTCTGAGAGCTGGATGAACGTGGGTTTTTGCCCGGGGTACCCACCAAGATCCATCGGAGCCCGGGAAACAGCCTTCGGGAACAATGATGTGCTGGGAAAAGGGTTTTCTTCCCCAGAAAACCTCAGAGGCTCGGGAGGGGGCATCACCTTGACGTTCTTCTCGGCCGGGGGGAAGGGGTTCCTGAAGTCAAAACAAAGAAAAAGAGTGACCACCTGGCCTGGCGGGGTTTCAAAACGCTGGGAAATTTGGGGGTACTGAAGATTCTTGTGGTCCGTGAAAAAGTCGAATGGGTGACGGGCCCCCTCCAGAAAAATGTCGCCACTCCTCCAGACCAAATTTGAGGGCCCAGCATTTCCCCGACCCCCTATGGTGTAGTTGTGTTCAGCCGGGAAAAGGTCCGGGGGAGAAAAAAACCGCAAGAAAACCTTTTTTGCCTTTGGGCCCCTTTTCGGGTTTCAAAACCACCCCCTGCTCCCAGGGAAAAGAGGCATCCACCCCGGCTGAAGGGCCTTCCGGACCCGGGAAACAAACCGGATAGGTGCCGAAAAAAAACGCTGACTTCAGTTAAAGTAATGCCTCCTCACAGAGGGGGGCCCCAACATTCTTTTTGGGCCCATTCTTCGGGTGAGGGGCCACGTGGGAGCCCCCAGCGAAGAGAAGTGGGGAAATAAACTCCCGGTATATTTGGGCCCAAACCCCGGAAAGTTTTGAATCGCCCAAAGACCAACAGGGCGGGGGGCCACTGCTGGATCGCGGAAATTTAGCGGGGTCCCCCTGCAGACCACGATCGGGGGACTATGTACCCAAAGGAAAGGAAGGCTGGCCTGGGGGAAACCGACACTTCCCCCTTTGGCAAACATCGATTGTTCCGAAAGGACGTGCGGGAACCTGGCGTACTTGTACCCGAGAGCCCTGCATGTCAGGAGAAAAAAATCAGAATATCGTCCAGAAAACACTATGACGCAGGGTGTACAGCGCCCCGAATACGTCATTGACGAATTCCTGGAATAGGGGCCCTGGGGCGTTGCATACCCCAAAAAGGCTTTCTTTGAGAACTCGAAATGAGGGTCCCGGGTTTTGAAACCCGGGGTTTTTCCCCTGGGCCCCCCCCCTCACGAATTCTGACGAGGTTATAGGAAACCGGCAGGCCCAAATTTTAGTAAACCCCCTTGGGGCTCCACGAAACGATCGAAGAGCCCCGATATCGGGGGTAGGGGGAAAGGGGATTCTTTCACCGTGAAACTTGTTCAGCCCCCTGTAATCGATTTCTGGGGCCCAAGAAGGGCCCCCTCTTTTTTTCTGGACAAAAAAAAAAACAGCCCCGGCGGGGAGGAGGACTTGCTTTTGAACCCCCTTTTCCCAAAATTTTCCCGTAAAGTAAGCCGACATGGCCTGAGTCCCCGGGCCGGACGAGGGTGGAGGACTGGGTTTTCCCGGGAAAGGGGGTCCCATGGGACCCGTCATATGGGGCCCCGGGGTGGGGAAACTTCTCACCTGTTTTTTCTGAGGGAAAACATCTCCAAAAAACCTGGTACCCCCGCCCCGGCAGACCCGGTAGATACTTGAAAGGACGGGCGGGGGAGAGGGATGGACACTGGGGGTGGTGCCACCAAACAGAGGGTTTTGGCCCCCGATCCCCCGCGTAGAACTTTTTCCTATCCCCCAATCAAGCGTAGGGGGGTGACGTTTCAGCCAGGGTAGCCCCAACAGGATCCCCCAAAAAAGCGGAAGGGGAGGGACGTTAAAGGAGAAACTTCCCCCGTGTGTAAGGGCCCCCACACAGAGGGTCACAGGCCCGGGGGATGAACTGGGGTGGGGGTCCCCTGAGAAGTCCCCAAATGATGGATGAATGAGCAACGGCTTTTTCCCAAACGGAAAGGGCTGGCACGTGATAGCGGGCACCAAGGAGGCAGAATAAAATTCCCCCGGGGGAGCCGGAGTCCAGGAAAGGGAGGGAACCCCAAGGATAGGCCACATCCGTTTGGGTTTCCTCCCCCCTGGCAACATCAGTGTGGAGAGGAAGACTGAAAAACCTAGGGACGCCCTCCTACGGGTCCTAGGTGCGAGGGTTCCCGAACGGGCGGACGGGTGCGGACAACCTTTCTACGAAAATGGTCCCCACTGGCGCAGAGAGGGAGAGGTTTTCCATCCGGCGAAAGGGGCAAAACTCAGATTCAGACAAATTTAGCACGGTCCACCTGCATGGGGGTTCCCTTTTGGGGGAAATTTTTGTGGGGGGAGGGAGTGGGGGATCCTGGAACCCCCAGGAGCCCCGACCCAGGGGAGACGGCGAGGGTTTTGGGCCCAATCACCTCCTTTGGGGGAGCTTTTTGCGGGCCCTTTCCCGCCAAAAAGCACGTCAATGCGTGTGGCCAAGGGAGATGAGCTCATCAATGGGAAAATGGAAGATCCCTTGCTGCCAGCGCGTCCTTTACTCTGTTGACAAAGGGCCCTTTTTTGAAAGTGGCGCAGAGAGCGGTGTCATTCCACGCAGCCCCCCCCCCTTTTTTTTTGTTTTTTTTCTGGCCAATTTTTTTTTTTTTTTTTTTTTTTTTTTTTTTTTTTAAAAAAAACCCAAAACCAATTTTTTTTTTTTTTTACTTTTTTTTAAATTTTTTTTTTTTTTTTTTTTCCTTTTTCTGTTTTTTTTTTTCTTTTTCCCCCGGAGGAGGGGGGCCCCCCTTACGGGGGGGGTTTTTTCAATACGCCGTCTCCGCAGAAAACGGGTCCGCCCGGCTCCTCAAAGACGCTGCGGAATTCTTTTAGAGGAAGGCCTGTAGGTCGCGGTCACTGGGTCATTCCGGGCCCAAAGAGGGGTCGCCCAGGCCAGGGCCTTCCCGGTATCAGGCTCCCCCGAATGCCACCTTTGCCTTTCGGTAGGGAACTGGTCGGCCATCAGTCCCCCGTTCATGGAGCCCCTGCGTTATGAAACCTCTGCACAGCTTCGAGCCCCATCAAACTTGGAGGGTAGAGGAAGGCGGGAAACCCTTTGGGCCCTTGGGTTGCCGCGGGACGGCCGGGGGATAGGGGGCCCCTGCCGAAAGGGGAGGTTGTAAACTGCTGGGACGCCAGGAATTGGCGCACATGGCGGACAGCCCGACCCAATTGCCTTTTTGTTGTTTTCGCAATTGCTGCGACCGTTGGGCGCAATGTTCGTGAGATCCGCAAGACTTGGCAGGGGGACCTTGGCGGGATCCAGGGGATCTAACTGTAACGGCTGGGTAGTGGATCCTCTGGAAACCCCCGCAACGATGATGCTAAACCACGCCAGGGGAAAGGAATCTAAGTAGCCCCCCGTTTTTTACCAGAGCCCCCCGCAAAGCGGGGTGGACTTGGGTTTCGGCGTGAGGCTACCAGGTCGTCCCCCCTGACGTGACCTTTTTTGTGATGGTGGCCGAGGTGCAGCGAGGGAAAAATTTTTGTATCCAGTAAACGTAGTCGTGGGGAGGCAGAAGGGCAGGGCAGGCGGCCAAAAGGGTTTGGGTCCGTTTAAAACAGGAGGTTTGGGGGCAGGGCAGGGGCCCGAGGTTTTGGGGTTTTTTGATAAAAAAAGCAAGGTCCGGTACCGGTTTAAAGGGGGAAATATACTTTTGGAAAGCTTTTTCTAGGGCATTGGGGGAACAAGATCCAGCAAAAGGGAAATCCGCTGACGTCACCAAAAAAAATAGGGGAAGCAACCCGGCAAGCAAACCAATTATCGGCGCGGGTGGCCCTTTAAAAAGCACAAGGCAGCGCGCCCCGCGTGCTAGAGAAACCCCCCACGCGCACCCCGGCCCGCAGGGGATGGGCCCAGAGCAGGAACGAGGCAGGTTAGTGAAATTTGCGAGCGCCCCTCGGCCTGTCCAGCGGCCCCCAGCGCCACCCCCCCCCCGGCAGGGATCCCGGAGAGGGAAATTCCCCGGGTGCGCCTGCGGCCCGCGGGCCGGAGCGCGGCGCCGCCCGCAAAAAAAGCCCTTTTTCTTTCCTGTGGACCTATCTATCGATTATAAATTTACAACAGGGAACATTTTTTTTTTCCAAAAATTCATTCATGGGCCATACAAAAATTATAAATCTGAAAACTAGCTTGCTAAATTTAGTCAAACATTTGATTAATTCACCACTTGTTTAATGGATGAAACTCCTTTTTTTCTCTGATCACCTCTAGTGTAGATGGCCAAAAAATTTTTCTTTTAAAAACGAGAGTAAAGGAAACAAACAAAAATTCATCCTGTTGCTGTCTCCCCACAGCAGCCCATCTGTGGAGTGTGATGAGGCATTGGTAAAATATGTAATTGAAGCCCCCTTCCCTCCATGTTTACATGCAAAAAGCCCCTGATCCCCCCATTCTCCAAATTTTGTCAACCCCCTTTAAACCCTTAAAAAAAGGGTTTAAAAAAAGCAGTAAATAGTTGTCCTGAAGTCCTGGATGATTTCCCCAATGTGCCTAAATCTACATTCCCCCATGTAGTAATGTTTCCCTGTACCCTTCCCCCCACAATGGGGCAGTAGCAAAATTGGGCACAAAATTTTCTGGACTAGTGGGTTTTTAATGGGTTTTAATCAATGTCCCCTACCCAGCAAACAAGTGTCATGAGCTTCATAGACCAGCACACTGAGAAGGAGCAGATATGCTACTATGCATGTACTGGTCTCCAGAGCTCCATGGACTTGTTTTATGACCTCAGTATATCAAATATACCACGTATATATCAAGTATACCAAGTATATCAAGTGCAGGGCTGGACTACATGATTTCTGTCTGGATGTTCCCCATTCCTGCATTAGATGGTTAGCCATTTATCTGAATAGCTGGAAGGCAATATTAGATTTCTTATTGTGGCAGAGCGACCTCAGGAGGTTCCATGGTTCTGCTACTAGGTGGAGTAAAGCAAGTTACATGCAAGCTACAAGTCACCAAGGTTACCTGGCATATGAGCTGTTCATGTATGTTGTCAGCCAAAATAAGTCGTAGTGTGGCTGTTTCAACTGATCCAGGACAGCTTTTACTGGGCATAGGCAAAGTGTAGGGTGGGTGCCTACTCCCTGTATTCCAGGACAGGTTTTTGGCAGATACATGGAGGCCTGTTAAAAGTCTGGTACTCCAGGTGATCAGGGGATGTGGTTGGCTACCCGAGGTTTGGGAGCAATGCAGGAGCTAAGAGGGTTTTGATTCCCCCAGGCTGGAGAGCAGTTTAAAACCAGTGGAGTCTGGAAGGAGAAACTGTTGGTAACTGCGGTTTGTGATGCTGGATGATAAGTCCAGATCATTTTAGAGAGGGTGCTCTGCTTAATGTGCATTTAGTGGCCAGACGGACAAGGTTTTTGGTTTATGATTTTGTTTTTTCTGTAAGCTGTTTGACTCATAAAGCTGGCTTAGGTCAGTTTCAAAATATTGTGTGGCCCAAGAGATATTCATGTCAAATGGTTCTACCAAAGGATGTTGATCCCAAAAGTGGGCTAAAGTGACCCCTGAGATTGTCCAAGATGGCAGCCGGGTGAGAGTGAGTCTCACACTTATGTACAATTTTCTTAAGTGAACTCACTGTAGTTTAAACTGTTAAAACAATGCTATTAACATTAATTAAATTAAAACATAAAATTACATATATAAAAAAAATATAATGGACCAGCATAGGCAAATGTATTGGGTACTGTAGAAATATTGGGATATAAAAATGTGACTACTGGGCCTTATTTGACTAATACAATATAATTACTTTCTTTAATTCTTTATTCCGCTATGCTAACCCATGATTATTCATTTAAGTCATCATTATGTCATTTAAAAAACATCAACTATTATTCCAGCAACTGATACTATCATGAGTTTATTCGAATATCTTTATTATCACAAATTTTCCTGCAATTGGCTCATCATGATTATTTTATTAGGTAACCATTCTGCTCTTCTTGTCTCACTTTTAACATTTACCTACATACAGAAGTGTTCAAAATTATTGCAAGATACTGCAGTTTTCCCTGGAGAATCAGTGGAATTCTCTAAGTTGATTGCTGTTTAAATATCCAAGAGACAATATTGATAATTACTAAGCACCTGCAAAAATGTGGGGCTGCTGAAGCTGAAATAATGTTATTCATCGTTTGAGTACTGTGTGAAATAAAAAGGTAAAATAATTAAGACTTGTGCCATTAAGTGCAAATGAATACAATTAAAAAGAGTCTCAGCTGGGCTATGACTCATGCTAACTTTCCATTCATGTCAATATATACAGTCCTGTACATCTCTAATAGCTATACAACAATCAGTCATAACAGTAAAGCCACTGACAAGTAATGTGAATAACATGGATTATTTAGCTACAAGGGGAGAGATATGTTAAGTACAAAAGGTAACAGTCAGCTCTTAAACTTGGTGTGTTGAAAACAGAAAAATGGGAAAGTAGAAGTATATGAGCAACTTTGGCAAGTTGACTGGGTCACAGCATCTCCAAAAGGACAGGTCTAGTAGGATTGTTATATATTAGTTAATACCTTGCAAAAATGAATCTAAGGTTAACTGATGTGATATCAACAGGTTCATGGATTGTCACAGTTGATTGATGTATGCTGGAACGAATACAAGTCCTTCTGCTCTGATTCTTTTGAAGGACCACTATCGGACAAGTTGCAAAGAAGTTAATGTTTGCCATGATAGAAATGTGTGAGAACAAATACAGATTTAGTAAAGCTTAACTCGACAATTAATGCATCGCAATACTGTGGCACAAAACGTTATCTCAGTTTTATCAATGGATTTTGTGTTTGTCTAAGATCTGAAAACACGGTCCACCAAGATTTCATGGACAAATAAACTCCGCTATATCTATAGTGCATCAAATTGCTGGGAATGGGACTGAATAGCACAACCCTGTATGAATACTCGATGTCACCACTGCTTAATGCCAAAAGCATCTTAAATTAGCATGTCAGCATAAGAACTGTCGCACGAAGCAATGGAAGAGGGTGTCCTAGTCTGAATCTTGTGTACATCGCTCACCTAGGTAAAGAGCTAGCTACCAGGTAATGTGAGGCTCTTGTTAAAGTTCTTTGGGTCCTGGTATTCACTTTGACATGAACCACTTACCTAAACATTGTTGTAGATGAAGTATATCGCATCATGGTGAAACTAATACCTATTGGAGATGGCCCCCTTCAGCATGATGATGCTGCACACCCCACAGCAAACATTTTTTAGGAAGGGTTTGAGACAACTGAAAAGAGTTGAAGGTGTTGCCATGGTGACAAAATTCTCAAGATCTCAATCTGATTGAGCAGTTGTGGGATGTGTTAGAAAAACAAACCTCCTAATGTATAGGACTTGCGAGATCTGATAACATCTTGGTGCCAGACGTCACAGGACACCTTGAGATGTCTTGATGGATTTAGCATTGTCTTAATGACACAAAGGGGACCTACACAATCACATAGTTGATTTTTATGTTATGGTTTATCAGTCTAAGTGCCTGTTGGTATATAACTGCAAAACTGTGCATGACCATACATTTATGATAGAAAATTCAGAAGACTTAATTTAAAGTTTATTCTGTCATTTATATATTGTATCTACTGTTTTGTTTTATCAAATGCAGAAAAAAGTTGCCTTCTCTATCCCAGTGCAACTATTAAATTTATGAGGCTGAGCTCATAAAAAATGTGTTTTGCCAGTTTAAGATCTCCAGAGGCATAAACTGACCCTGCCCTCTTACAATAAACAACATCTATTTATTGTAAACCAGCAAGATATTTGTACAGTACTATGGAGCTAAAAAGCCTAGAAGTGCTAGATGATGCTGTATATGGTAGCACACATAGTGCCTTTTACTTTGTAATACACAACCACAGGGGATTCATGGGCCAGTGAACAGTCTCCTGCATCAGCTTAACCAACATAAATCTACGTTCCTCACTTCAAAATGTTCTTGTTTTTTACCTTTATACATTAACCATTTTCCTGTCAAACACATATGCAATATTTGTTTACTTTTAACAAGGGGCAAACACAGACAACTGAGAACCTCTTGTGACACCTTGCTTGCGTCCGGACGCCCTCCTGGGTCGTCCTTGGGGCAATTTAGCTCCGGGATCGCCGCTTTTAGAAACGGAATGGCACTTGACCCCGGGCTTCAGTTTAAAACTGGCCCTCAACCAGCTTTATTCAGATATAGAATACAAAACATAAATCATAAACAGAAAACCTCAGGCCGTCTGGCCACTGACTAAACACGTTGTGTAGAAAAACCCTCTCTAACAGGGACCTGGACCTACTGTCCAGCTTCAAAAAACAACAACTCACCCAGTCCCCTACTGGGTTCCAGCTTTTCCTAAGCCTCTGGGGCAAGAGCCCTTCTCCTCAGTCCTCTGCTGCACTGCGGGCTAGCAGACCACGCCCCCTGACCCCTGCCCGTAGGGGCCTTTAATAGGTGCTCCAGATGCACCCAATACCTGGCTGGAACCAGAAGACCTTTGGGAACGTGGGAACAACCACCCACCCATCTGCAGTTGTTCCGGGAAGGCCAGCCCTTAAAAGGGGTGAACATTAGCCGTGCTAGGTATAAGGGTCACCAACCGACTGCTGCTGACCGACAATACCTGGCTTCCCCCACCGAGACCAGGCTCTCGGTGGCACGTACGCCACCTAGTGGCAGAACCATGTGACCACCTAAGGGCGCGCCGGGACATATCCCTCCCCTCTGAGAAAGGCCGTAGGACTTCATACCCTGCATAACCCTTCCTCCGGGGTCAAAGCTCCTACTTTGGGGCAACATCTTCCCCTTTTTCCTCAGGGGCAGAGACAACATTTTTTACGTACAACTCAGCTGTGGGCTCATAGCACGCATTCATCTACAATCGGCGATGACTGGTCATAGCCACTTTTAAGATGGTACCACGCATATGTGCTCTGTCACCTTGAAGTCCTCCCCTTCAGTCCGCATGCTGACATTCATAGGGCTGGGGTCACTGGTACACACATTTACTGACTGGCTGTCCATCACAGGACACGCATCACCTGTGCTACTTGGATTGCTCTCCCCTATGGGCCTTAGGGGCACCCAGAGCTAATCCCCTCTGCTGCTCTGCCTGCCGAGCCTGTTCACACATTGCATTTTCTTCACCCCAGGGACGCTCCTTTCTTTAGCAGCTACTTCACGCTTGGCCATTACTGCAGCTGCACCACCTCTAGCTGCTTGTTCACACAGGGCCGCAGTAACTGGGGCTAACTTTGTGCTACAGCTAACATCGCCCTGCTCAGACTGTGTGACAGGGCTATGAGATACACATGTATTTAACACATTAGTTGCATTTTCAATATGCACCACTGCATGTAAGGAACCAAGTCCTTCAGACTCTGCAAGTCCACTGATCTCAGGACTCTTCTGGATTATAAGCACATCTGCGCTTCTGTCCATCCCAGACAAGTCCTCTAATATATCATGCATGTGATATACAGTCCCATAGCCCATAACCAACCCCACTGGAGCAGTCTTACCAGATTTGATGTCTGGGCTCAGTCTGGATCGCTCCTGCTGACTGTCCATGTCAGCCTGGGGTGGGGCTGCATCAACCTGGAGCTCCAGGGCTTGCAGCTGTGACCTCTCTGGCCTCCTCCTGAGAGGGCAGTCAGGAGCACACTTCTCCACTCTGTGGCATCTCCAACCAGGCTCCCTCTGCTGGACAGTGGCAGCAGGCTCCTGCTGATAACCGTGGTTGCCCACAGCAACGTCGGCACGCAGATCCTTCAGCAACACCATCTCTCCTGGAGTGGACCCCTTCTTTGATGGGTGATACGGCCTCCTGGCCAGGGACATCCCCTCATGCACATGTCCACCTGTAGGCATCCGTCACACCACTCAGGCTTGTTATGCTTGGCATCCGTCTTCTCCAGCTTGGACTCTGCACCTCCAACCTGCACGGCTGCTTGGATTGTGGTAAGTCCACCATAGCCAGACCGCTGACTCTTGTTAATCATGGCTTTTAGTTCTTGCTGCTGTGCTTCAAATTGTGCCTGGAGCTGTCTGTTGTCCTCGCATATTTTGGGAGTCAGCTGCTTACTTTGTTTTGTCAACTGCATCAACTGGGCAATCAGCTCCACCCTGGCAAAATGAAGAAAATGTCAGGCACCAGCACCAAAGTCCTTTCAGACAACACAGTCTCTGTACTGGGGTTTGTCCCCACTGTCTCTCCAGAGACACTTCTGTGCACTGAGGCAGCCTTCCCACCGACAAACAGTCTGTTTACAGGTGTGTCTCTTCAAAACACGCTTCAAAAGCACCTTTGCTTTCACAGAGCTAAATTTCAGCAGTCCTATGTAGACTGCAGCAGTCCTATGCAAACTGCATTTTTTATGCACCACTTTGTGCACAGTCAGTTAGTGGCAATCCTTGCCCATTAATGCCAATAATGCCCACGGCATCCTCCACCATATGTAACGCCTTGCTTGCGTCCGGACGCCCTCCTGGGCCGTCCTGGGGGCAATTTAGCTCCGGGATCGCCGCTTTTAGAAACGGAATGGCACTTAGACACGGGCTTCAGTTTTTAAAACTGGCCTCAACCAGCTTTATTCAGATATAGAATACAAAACATAAATCATAAACAGAAAACCTCAGGCCGTCTGGCCACTGACTAAACACGTTGTGTAGACAACCCTCTCTAACATGACCTGGACCTACTGTCCAGCATACAAACAACAATCACCCAGTCCCCTACTGGGTTCCAGCTTTTCCTAAGCCTTTTGGGGGCAAGAGCCTTCTCCTCAGCTCCTTGCTGCACTGCCAGCTAGCAGACCACGCCCCCTGATTTTCCTGTCATAGGGGGCCTTTAATAGGTGCTCCAGTGCACCCAATACCTGGGCTGGACCAGAAGACCTGGAACGTGGGAACAAACCACCCCCATCTGCAGTTGTTCCGGGAAGGCCAGCCCTTAATGGCCTGAACATTAGCCTGTCTAGGTTAAGGGTCAGCACCCTAATTGCTGCTGACCGACAATACCTGGCTTCCCCCACCGAGACCAGGCTCTCGGTGGCACGTACGCCACCTAGTGGCAGAACCATGTGACCACCTAAGGTCGCACCGTGACACTCTATATAGGTATATTGTGTTTATTTTTTTTTTATTTTTTTTTTTTAGAAATAGCATCCATGACTGGGTAGGAGGGCCTTTTCATTTTTTTTTTACTTGAAAGTTAGATTTTTTTGTATATTTTTCAAAGTTTGAATCTTAACATTTAAAGAGATAAAAGACATTTTCTTATATTTGAACATATTCTGTAAAATACTTTCATATTTCTTCAGATGGGTAGTACATCACATTTTACTTTTGATATTATATTCATTCTATATAATATTGTATTTCTTTAGGACCCTGTTAGCAGCACAGTCCCTACAGACTGATAGGACAGATTGAATTTTTGATGAGCATGCTACCCTTTAAAACACAGCCCCAAACTTTTCTCCTTGTGTTCTTTTCTGTCCTCCCTGATGTAGGACAGTTGGTTGCAAACTGTATTCTTATGTTAGACCAACCTCTCTTGACCTCAATGTATGCTTTAATATCTGCCTGAGTAAGACCACAAGCAACCATCTCTGATGGATCAGAGGCACCATCCTTCAGGCTTATATAGCTGAAGGTCTGGACTTGTCTCCATTTTTAAGAGTTCACAGATCCCAAACCCATTCTGCTTCCCATTCTGCTTCATCAACCAAAAAAGCATTGGTCTCGGTTGAACAGATATGTAGTGCAGCCTCTTGTCATTACAAAACCTATCACTGGGCTACAGACTCAAGGAGAGATCCTCAGTTGATTTTGAGATTTCTGCTTGAGGTCCCTCCGTAGGGATCTATTTGCTATCTCCTCATCATTGTGCTGCTGACATTGATGTAAGAGAAGTTTACAATTTAGCAAATCTGTTTTCCCTTAGTCCTGTCAGCAGCACTCGCTCCCTAAATTATACAGTCTGCATTCTGCAGAAGCAAAAATAAACACAATAGGGAAGGGTAATAGGGCAGCATGTTCATAAAAAATGTCATCTGTTGTATCAATCTCCAGGGTGAAGAAATCTCAATAATTGTGCTGCTGACAGAAATAAGGGAAACCAGATTTACTTTCTAAATAATAAGTTTTTCTTGTATGCCTTTATTTTATTTTTTTATGTCCAACTAATTCCATACCTAACTTACAGAAGTGGTTTACTGCTCAGTCATTATCTTGTTCTTGTTCAGTCTGTAACTCTAAAGTTGTGAACATTGACCTTTACTGTGGCATCATAAGGTCTACAGTTCTTTTATTGTTATTTTAGGATTTTCTTTTCTCACAGATGCCTTTTGTTATGTGTTTACATCAATTTGGGTATGTCAGTCATCTCTGGAAACATATAATAATGTTCCGTTTCCTCTCCACTTGGAGTTAATGGCCCTTGTGCTTCAGAGGAGTCCCAGTGATTGCAGTTATAACTGCCTAAGTTATTGTAACAAAGCTATAGAGGAATCGGAACCAATTGTCTGTGTTGTTTGTTGATCTAATTTTATCTCTCATTTGCAGGTTTATTTTTTCAGATCTATAGATCAGTTTACGGTGTGTTCGATATTCAAAAATAAGAGACATCCAACGAGGTGCTGTAACACAGAGTGTATATTGCTACAACACTGCAATTTATATTGCAGATAAATATATCATTTATATGTATATTTATATCATTCCATGTATGTACTACATTTTTTGTGCTATTTGTAACTATAGTTTAAAAAGTATTAATTAAAAATTTCCTTAAATGTACTGCTGCAGAATCTATGTAAGTCCTTCACCTAGCTGCTAGTGCTGCTAGATTTCAAACAAATCCATCAAAGTACTGTTCTTGCTCCTTATGGCTCTCTGCTCTCCTCCTCCCTTTTTCAATATTAGTGATAACAGCAGGAGGGGAAGGTGGATGTACACAGGATTGTTACTTAGGCTATGTACAAATGTAGAAAGAAAGAACATCACCTACAGCAAAATCTAGACTTCCAAACACAGAAACCTCAAATTCAGAATGTATAAGCAGGAGAATATTCCCATACAAGAAAAATCTGAAAAGGTTTCCATAGCCTGTAAAGTTAGCATCAACCTTTTATCATCATATCGTTCAATTTATTAATATATATTTATAGTAATCTAGAATCATTTTTTTTATACGGATTTCTAAATCCAATGCATAGGCATAGTTTCAGTTTACAGCTGTCAGAGGGGGACACTTGGCTTACTACAAATGGTTTTATTATTAACTTCAGTGTATAAATCGTATACAGTAAGCACCTAGGCACATGCTAATGGTTTCTGAAGATAGATAACATGCTGTCTTTTCAATCCATATCAATCCAGAATCTATCTATCTATCTATCTATCTATCTATCTATCTATCTATCTATCTATCTATCTATCTATCTATCTATCTATCTATCTATCTATCCTTATCCACCAATCTATTACATTGCATTTAAAACGGAACATTCTTTGACTGCAAGCAGTAGTCATATTAATTAAAGTGGTTTTCCCATTTTAGTAAGTGATGCTAATTCTTTTTATAGTCTATGTCCTCATTTTATGAATTATGAAAGTTATACCTTGGGACAATCACTGATTCCAAGAAGAAAAAGGAACCTTCACTGTTTTTAGGCTCCATCCCCTTCACTGTTTATCCCCTGCACAAAAAGAGCCAAGCAGCCACTGTGCAGAGAACTGCAGCATGGCCCAACTGAGGTTGACCATCTCCTTGCATAGTAGGTGGCCAGAAGTCCTGATGCGGGGAGAAACTTAGAAGGGAATGCAGTGCTACATTTTGGGAATTGGTTGGGATCCTAGAGGCTGTACACCCACTGATTGTAAAGTGATGGCATATGCTAGTGATACAACACGATATTATAAGACACATGTATGAAGGAAGGTGCGTCAAAGTGAATAGTCGTGTCTCATTTTCAGTGTACAATGCACCTGATGTATGAAAGTTGTTTTTGTGCGATTATAAATGGTGTGTCAAGTTCAACGTGCCTCGCCTATGTGTTAGGTGCATTACGGAACTTAGGCGGATAAGTAATGCGCCTAATATGTATTATGGTTATAGACAGGCTGGAAATAAGAGAAGTCATTAGAATAGCATGCCAGTGAATAGAAATTATGGTACTAATCCTGCTTGGAGGACCACAGGTCTCAGCAATACCTGTGCTGTGCTGGCTCTTGCTGTATGCAGAATAAAGGGTGAGAGTAGCAAAAATAATTTTAAAATTTAATGTAGTAAAAATTTTAAATATAAAAATCTGAACAACATAATCAATGGTTTTTTTAATGTAAAACTGGTTTTAGATTCTATTAATGTTAAATACATTTTATAGGAGATATTTTATATTTTTGGGATATTATATATTTTATATTAATTTATATGATCATATTTTTCATTAAATTTAAAAAATTTAATTTTATACAGTTTGATACTTATAATAAATTACTTTTTATTAATGTGTTGGTGTAAGTTCAGAAATATTGGACATTTTTGCCCCTTACAGCACATCTATCTCCACTTCGACTCCTCAGGCAAAGGGGAAGGCCCACATTGAGTTTATTTCTGCCTGTGGGAGCAGAAATTTCCCCCTATTTTTGGGCCGAACCACTTCATAGATGTGTTAAAAAATTACAAGGGGTGGTGCGGAAACACACCCCAAACCCCCTCAAACACCCCTTCAGGAAAGGTGCATTAAAAGTGTCGAATCTTAAAACAATGCATTAACACATTCATTGGGGGCTTTAGACATCGTAGCCCTGCTCAGTTGGGTTGCATTGAATACCAAAAAATTTGGTGAAAAAAAAAAACTTTCATATTTTTAAACCCAAAAACAATTTACCCTTTTTTCCAACAAGCCTTCAAACCTATTTAAATTTTTCCCTTAAAATCCAATAGGGTTTAATTACAATATTTATCATAATATGCATTGTAACTGTACCTTACCATAGGAATTTAATGATGAATCTAAATTTTCCCCTACAAAAATTAAAACTAATCGAAAGAGTAAAGCATTTCATATTTTAAATTTTGGGGAAGAACAATGATAAGGGTAAAAAGGACAAACAAGATGACACAAAAAACCCTATAAATTTTAAAATTTTATTTACAAAAATTTGAAAACAGGAAATTTCTATGGCTGTGGCAACATTTGGTTATTTTCTTCAGCAAATTTATGGATAACTAGTAGAGAAAGGCGAATTGAATTCTAACAATTTAAAATTTGGGTTTTAAATTTTTCAGGAAAACTTGGGTTCTGAACGAAGCCCGAATTTTGGGGGAAACTTCGGGGGGAAACGAAGTGTGGTTTTTGGATTGATAAAATGGCGGGCGAGCACATGGCTTACTTTGGGCAAAGCCCCTCTGGGAGGAAGAAGGGAAATAGCCTGCATGCATGTGCAAGAGAAGCCAATCAGAGCCCCGGGCGGGAATTCTTTTGACGTCACCTGCACTTTTTAAGTGGGGGGCGCGAACTGGGGGCTCAAAACCCGCTCCCCACTGTACTGATCGGGGAAAGGGTTTCTCCCGGGGGCTATTGTGACACCCCTTTACTAAAGAACGGTTTTTTTTAAAACAGCGATTTTTGGGTTTAGCTTTTCTCCGAACTTTTCCTTTCTCCTTAATTTTAATTTGTTTTTGGGGTATTAAGAAACCGTTTTTCCCCCGCCAAAAAATTTTAAAAATTTTTTCCCCTTAAACCAATTAATACCAAGGGTTTAAACCAAATTTTTGGGGTTTATTTTAAAGAAAAAAAAGGCGTTTTAAAAATCAAAAACCATTATTTTTGGTTTCTCAAAATTTTTTTTGGGGCCCAATTTACATTTCCCGGGGTTAATTTAAACTTGTTTTTTTTTCTTTGGTGACTCCCCAAAAAACCGTCTTTTTTCACCGGGCCCAAAAATTTCAATTTTCCTGTACCCCAAATTTAAAAACGAAGGTTTAAATTAAAAAATTTTTTTCTCTTTTTGTTTTCGTAGAAAACACCCCCAAATTTTAAAAACGCAAAAAGTCTGTATTTTTTTGGGTTTCTCAATTTTTTTTTGCCCCAATTTTTCATCCGGGGAAATTAAAAGGGTTTTTTTTCTGCTGTGGGGGACCCAAAAAACCTCTTTTTTCAAACCCCCAAAAAATTTCAATTTTCCTGAAACAAAATTTTACAACGAAAGTTAATTACAATTTTTTTTTTCTTGTTGTGTCGTAGAAAAAACGCAATTGTAACAAACCAAAGCTACAAAAGCAAAAAATTGGGGGCTGCTCAAAATTTTTTTTCGCAATTTTAAACCAGGGGGTTTAAATTTAAACTTTGTTTTTCTGCTGTGGTGACCCAAAAAAAACCCCAATTTTTCACCCCAAAAAAATTAAAAAATTTTCCCCCTTTCCCTAAATTTACCCCAAACAAAAAGGTTTTAAATTCAAAATTTTTTTCCCCTTGTTTGTACGTAGAAAACACCAATTGTAACAAAGCTAAAAAGTTAGTATTTTGGGTTTTGCTCAATTTAAATTTTCGCAATTTACATCCAGGGGGTTTAAATTTAAACGTTGTTTTTTTTTCTGTGGTTACCCAAAAAAAACCTCCCCTTTTTTTCACCCGGGAAAAAATAACAATTTTCCTGTACCATAAATTTACAAGCAAGGTTAATTACAATTTTTTCTCTTTTTTGGGTAAAACGAGAAAACACCCAAATTTTAACACTCTACAAAACTGAAATTTGTGGGCCCCAATTCTTTTTTCGCAATTTACATCCAGGGGGGTTTAAATTTAAACGTTTGTTTTCTGGGGGGTTTACTCCAAGAAACCCGTCTTTTTCACCGCCCAAAAAAAAAAAATTTTTCCTGTAACCCTATTTCACAAGCGAAGGTTAATTAACAATTTTTTTCTCTTTGTTGTGTAGCGTAAAAAAACCCCGCAATTGGGAAAACCTCAAAGCTAGTAGTTTTTGGCTGCTTTAATTCTTTTTCCAATTTACATCCAAGGGGAATTAAAGCGTTTTTTTTTCTCTGGGGGGTGGGCAAAAATAAACCTCTTTTTCCAAACCCCCAAAAAATTTCAATTTTTTCCCGTACCCCTAATTCACAAGCAAAGGTTTTAATTTTCAATTTTTTTTTCATTGTTTTTTGTAGCCCCAGAAAACACGAAAATTTTAACCCCCTAGAAACAGTATTTTTGGGGGCGCTCAATTCTTTGCGCAATTTACATCCAAGGGGGTTTAAATTTAACTTGTTTTTTTTGCTGTGGGGGACAAAAATAAACCCTCCCTTTTTCCCCCGCCAAAAATTACAAAATTTTCCCGTTCCATAATTCACAACAAAAGGGGTTTAATTTTTCAATTTTTTCTCTTGTTGGGGGAGCGAAAAAAACCCCGCAAATTTTAACACGCCCAACAAAGCTAGTAGTTTTTTGGCGCTCAATTTTTTGCGCCCTTTTCCCTCCAGGGTTAATTAAGCGTTGTTCTGCTGCTGTGGGGACCCAAAAACCGTTTTTTTTCAAACCCCCAAAAATTTTCAATTTTTTTCCCGTACCCTAATTCAAAAAGCGAAAAAGGGTTTAAATTTCAATTTTTTCTCTTTTTTGTGTTTCTAGAAAAAAACGCAATTGTAACCCCTACACAAACTAGTATTTTTTGGGGGGGGCTGCTCAATTCTTTTTCTTTAATTTACATCCAGGGGTTAATTAAAGGGGTTTGGGATTTCGCTGTTGGGGACAAAAATAAAAACCCTTTTTTTTTTCACCCCAAAAATTACAATTTTTCCCCGTACCATAATTCACAAGCAAAAGGGTTTTACAATTTTTTTTCTGTTTTTTATGTAGAAAAACACGCAATTGTAAAAAGCTAGGGAAAAATAGTAGTTTGTGGCTGCTCAATTTTTTTTGCGCAATTTACATTCCCAGGGGTTAATTTGCCCTTGTTTTTTTTTGCTGGGGGGACAAAAATAAAAACCTCTTTTTTTTCCCCCGCCAAAAATTAAAATTTCCTGTACCATAATTCACCAAGCAAAGGTTTTAAATTTCAAATTTTTTTTTTCCCCTTTTTTTGTGTACGTAGAAAAACACGCAAATTGGGAACACGCCAAAAAAGCTAGTAGTTTGGGGGCTGCTCAATTCATTTGGGGCCCAATTTTTCATCCCGGGGTTTAAATTTAAGCTTTTTCTGCCCGCTGGGTGACTCCAAGAAACCGTCTTTTTTTACCCCAAAAAAATTTCAAATTTTTCCCCCGGGACCATAAAACACAAGCGAAGGGTTTAAATTTCAAATTTTTTTTCTGTTGTGTTTTTGGGGGTAAAAACCCGCCCTTGTAACCCCCCCCTACAAAGCTCGTAGTTTGGGGTTGCCCAAGTTTGGCGCAATTTAACATCAAAAGGGGGTTTAAATTTTAAACGTTGTTCTTCATTGTACTTTATAAAAGAAACTTTTTTTTTCAAAACCCCCACAGAAGAAAATTTTGGGAGCAAAATTCATCATCCGAATTTTTAAATTAAAACCGTTTGGGGCTTTTTTTATTCAGTAAAAAACACAAAAGTTTTTTTTAAACGGCACATACAAGTCAATTTTTCCTGCCCAAAACTTGTTTTAACGAATTTTTAAACCAAGGGTTACCCAAGCTTCTTAGGGGTTTTTATTTGGAGTCAAATTCAGGGTTTTGTATTTATCCCTATACAGATTTTCTTCATCAAACAGTGTCTTACAATTTAGAACAAAAAAGTATAATTTAAAAGAGGGGGGGCAGGCCCTTCACCTCGAGTGGCAAGGCACAAACAAATTCCCGCCCAGGTTTGCAGCACACAAGGGGGGCTTTGCAGCAGGGGTTTACTCTTTAGGCCACAACCCGCCGCTGTCACTAACGCCGTGTTTTGTTCAGCAACCCAAATGGGTTTTTTGATTGGTTTGACATAGGTCATCCACTTCCTCCCAATGATAACGGGGGCAACCCCAGCCAAGATCCGGGGGGAACGTCAACACAACCCTTAGTTGGCCCCCGGCCCCCGGGGCGGGCAATGGGCCCCACCGGCCCCCCAAAACCCCCCTTGTCCCCCTCCCGGTTCCCCTCACCAAAAGATCTACTATTGGTTGTGCTCCCGCGCCACCCATATTTGCGAGGATGAACAATTTGAGGGGGGCATTTAGCAGCTACTTTGGCAGCGCAGAAAAGGGGCCAATAACCCCTGCTTTTTGAAAAAGGCGCAAAGTAAAATGTTGAGAGTCGCATGGGAGGTTTATGTTTTGAGGGGGCAGGCCTCCCGCAACCAAGACTGGGGATGAGGACAGCAGTGAAAGATGGAAACACAAAAAGATGAATTAGCCGACCCCCACTTGGGAGCCCGGGGGAGGCAAAGCTTCCCCTCATCGTCAGGGGAAGAGGGCGTCAGCTTCCTCAGGCAGCGGCGCAGCCCCAAGTGGGTCGTTGGGGCCCTTAGTCAGCAGGATAGCAGCAGTGTGAGGGCGGGAAAAGGGAAGCGCCAAAGGGTTAAAAAAAACCCCCCCTTTGCAGGTTTCCCAAAAAAGGGACGGGACAGGGGGCCCGCGGGGGCAGCGGCGGCCCCAAAAAAAAATAGTCACTCATGCGGAGCGTTGGCGGTTAAAAAAACCATTCTCGGGGCCCGGGGGTGGCAGTTTTTTACTAAAAAAAAACCGGGGGAGCCAAATTTTGGGTATATGTGAATCTGTGGGGGAGAAAATGAAGTGTGGGCCCGGAGCAAAAAGTTTGGGACCAAAGGCCCTTTCATCAACAACCCGCAAACGTCACCCTCCATGGGCCTGGGAGAAACTGGGGTTTAGATGTTTGGGGTCCCCCTCCTGCAGCCGGGAGCAACGCCCGCAGCGCCCAGTTTTCACGCATGACATTTAGCCATTCAAGGCTCCACCCCCCCCTCTGCAGAAGGGGCTTTTTCTTTGACATCATCTCCCGGCCGATGCTCCTCGCACCATTTGGGGCCCCGCAGTCGTTTAGAAAAGGCGATTGCAAAGAGACAAAGTAGCGTCCAACCCTCCAAAAGGGGCAGAAGCTGACCGTACTCCGTCCAAGTTGTTTTTTTCTGCAGTCCCCCCTTTTTAAAAGGTGGAAAATTCCCGCAACCTTCAGAGAACTAATGGCTTGGCCACCGAGAGGAATTCCAAGCCGTAATTTTCCTTTTTTCCAAAAAGGCAGTAACCCCGCACTTCATAAATATGTAAACAGAAGGTGGGACAGTTTCCTTTTAGCTTAACGGTTTTTTTCCAAGGTACCAGCAGCGCGGGGCTCTGGGGCTATAACAAAGTCAGGGGGCCCTTTCATGTCCTTTACCGGCCCACTGGGTGAAGGGGCCCTCCGGCCCCCGGCCAAAACCAACAACTTGGAAAAGGAGACGCCCCTTTCCCCCTCCACGTTTCCCAAAATGTGGGCTCCCGCCCAATTTTCCGCCTCCCCCTCCTCCACCACTTTTCCACCAACTCAGTTTTCCCGGGCCCCCACAATTTCTGGCTCCACATACCACATGTTAGGGCAAAAGCGGTGTCACGCAGTTCTACACCTGGCTTCCTCGGCGAACCAAAAATCACACAGGGGGGGAACTTTCTCCGCGTCAAAGCAGGGAAAAATTTGATGTGTGGCTTTCCCCGCGCCAACGCAAAATTTGGAACCATGGTGATGGACAATGGGGGGGAACATGGTGTCGGGGCCTGCACCGGGGAGGGATGGCCCATGCACCCTCAGGGCCACGTGTTCAGCCCGGGTGTGAAAAGGTTCCAAAAGTCTTCCACCGATCTCAGAAATTCTGAAAATGGCCAGGAAACTGGCCCATGCACTTCATCATTCCTACAAAGCCGGAAACCCCCCTCCTCGATTTTGCAGCAGCAGAAGGGCCCTCCCCAACACACCTGATATCCCCGATGTTTCCAAACCCCGGAATTCCAGCCTGCACATGTTGGACTGACTGTATAACAGAAAAAAGGCCTTAACGTTCCCTTTATGATCCAGGCGGCGGGAACCCCCCTGTGTAACTTATGTCAGCCAGTGGCAGCTCATGGTGACACCTGACTTTTGTTGAGGCTTCGAGGGGGGCGACGTTTTTGTCGTCGCCGGACTAGGGGATGAATAACATCATTCCACTGCTTCATGCCTGGAAAGATGTGAAAAATCTGTCTGGGCGGGGGCTGGAGCCCGGGCACTAATCTCGCAGCCACTGGCCGGGGGGGGATAAAATTTGGGGGAGGAGGGGGACATTGGAGCAGAACATTGTCTAGGGGGGGGGGGGGGGGGGGGGAAAATAGTGGATTTTTCCCCCAGGGTGACAAGAGGGGAGGAGCGGGAGCACTGGGGAGTAATGGAGATGGGGAAGCGGGGGCAGATGCCCCCAAGCCCCGTGGCAGTAACAGTGGAATGGAGGCAGGGACCCCTGGAGCACTTGTGCAATGGCCCGCAGCTCAAAATTTGCCGGGCAGTGACAGCCAAAGTAGCATCCGGCAAGGGGTGCTTCGGGCTCTCCACCCTATTGGACCCTCGTACCGGTCCAAAAAAGGGGGGCTTTTTCCCAGAAAATTTCGAGGGGGACAAGCTCAAATACTATGGGCAATCCTCCGTATCATTGGGCCGCTGCCTATTTTGGGGGCATCGCCCCTCCTCTGCAGGTTTGCCGGGGGGTTCTTCAGTGTCACGTACTACAGCGCGGCTGCTGGGGAAAGGTGGGGGGGTGGAGCAGTACAGCTCCATCAGCACAACCTAAGTCTGGACATGATGAGCAGCTTTTTCACCCGCCTATGAGGGGGCAGTCACCACCAGCAACAGCACAGGGCCCGGGGCAACCCGAACCAAAATTTGGGGGCCCTTGGACAGCACTCTGCCACCTCATTAGAAATCCGCTGGGGTACAGGGCCGCCAAACGGTGGTGGCCGCAACTTGCCGAGTTTCAGTGGAGAAGCTTCCTGCCCGGGCCCTTTTTTTTTTTTTTTTGGCATCAGAGCGGGTTTCATGTGGGGGGGCCATCGTTACCCCAAGGGAACCCGCTTGTCCACGGGAAAGTGGGAAAGACTGACCTTTGTCAAAAATGAATCAGGAGGATCGGCCAGGGTTTCCAACACCCCAAGCCTTGGGTCAACAAATCACCATGACGCCCACCCCAAAATGACGAAAATGAGTGGGTTTCAAACTACCTGCCTCACCACTAACTGAGCGCCACCCCCTAATGCCACACATCGCTGACATTTCTTCTTTTGCCACCAACCATCTTTCCGGGCTGGTTTGCACCCACCTCCCCCACTCATTGTGTCACTGTGCCACTGTTGACCCATGCTGCTCCGCCGTCACCTCCCCTCTCTGTCATTGTCCACTTGTGGCCCACTCCATTTTTGCCACCTCCCCTGTCATTGTGCCACTGCTAGCTCATGCTGCTGCTGTGGCTGCTGCAGGGGCCTACACATGTGTCATTGTGCCCCTGTCTGACCTCCCCGTGCTGCGGGGTATCCGTGACCTACACCTCGTCATTGTCCACGTTGACCCATGCTGCTGCTGTGGGTGCTGCCTGACCTACACACTGTGTCATTGTCCCCCCTGGGCCTATTCCCATTTTTGCCACCCCCAGAATGTCATTGGCCCCTGTCTGACCTCATGCTGCTGCTGTGGGTGCTGCCCCTGACCTCCACATCTTCATTGTCCCACTCTGTGGGCCCATCCTGTTTTTGCCCCCTCCAGAAGTCATTGTGCCACGTCTGACCTCATGCTCTGTGTGGTTTCTGCCGTGACCTACCCACGTCATTTTGCCCCTGTCGGGGCCTCATCTGCTGCTGTGCTGCTGCCTGACCCCACACAGTCATTGTCCACTGTCGACCTCATGTGCCTGTGGTGATGCCGTGCCTACCACTCTGTCATTGTGCACTGTCTGACCTCATGCTGCCGTGGCGCTGCCGGGCCACACACTGTGTCAAAATCCCACTTGTGGCCTATTCCTATTTTTCCCCCTCCAGAATTCATTGTGCCACTGTCTGACCTCATGCTGCTGCTGTGGGTGCTGCCCCTGACCCCACACTCTGTCATTGTCCCCTCTGTGGCCTACTCCTTTTTTGCCACCTCCAGAATGCATTGTGCCCTGTCTGACCCCATCTTTCTGCTGGGCTGCTGCCCCACCTCCACACTGTTCATTGCCCACTCGAGGCCTCCCGTTTTTTTCCACCTCCAAATGCATTGTGCCCCTGTTTGACCTCTTCTGCTTTCTGTGGCGTGCCTTTTCCTACACATGTGGGCATTTGCCCCTGTCTGACCCGCTACCTGGGCTGCTGCCTTTACCTACACACTGTCATTGTGCCCCCTGTCGACCTCTGCTGCTGCTGTGGGTATGCCGTGACCTACAAACCTGTCATTGTGCCCTGTCTGCCCCATGCGCGCTGGACGCTGCCGTGACCTACAACGTGCCCTTGTCCACTGTTGACCCAGCTGCTCTTGGCTGCTGCCGGGCTCCACGTCATTTGCCACTGTCGACCCCCTGCTCTGCTGTGGTGATGCCGTGACCCACCACTCTGTCATTGTGCCCCTTCTGACCTCATGCTGTGGTTGGCGCGCCGTGACCTCACACTGTGTCCCTTTTCCACTCTGTGGCCTACTCCTTTTTTTGCCACCTCTAGAAGTAATTAATTAAGAGCCCGGACATGGGCCCAAACACGTAAAAATTTTTTAGCTTCATTTTTAATTTTTTTTTATCTACCTCAAAAAGTGCGTTTTTTCCATTTTTGGATCATATTTGGGTTATATTGGGGACAGTTGCCGGAAAACAACCTTGTTTTCACCCTCTAGAATGTCATTTTTTCCACTGTCTACCTCATTGGCTGCTGCGCTGTTGAGCCGTCAACTCCAACTGTTTTTATTGTTCCCCTCTTTTGGGCCCTCTCCTATTTTTGCCACCTCCAGAAGTCCCTTGTCCACTCTTGACCTCAGCTGCGTGGGGCCACCTTACCCTCCACACTCGTCACGTGTTGCCACCGAGCCCTCAGCTTGTTTTGTTCCCCTGTCCTGCCATTACTTTATCAGGCTACATTCCCCCCTTTATTTTTTTTTGGGCTTTTTGCCCTCTAGGCCCGGGATTTTTTAGGAAGCTTCTAAAGCGGCGGCGTATCTGCGTGTCATACTAAAAAACAACATTTTATGAAAAACCAAACCAAGCTCCCCCTGCATATTTTAAAACAGCACAACGTTTTTACACACCTGCAGGCCAGCAGCCTGGAAAAGCTTTTTTTAAAAGTATTCTTCCCCAAAAATTTTTGGAAAAATTATTTTTTTGCCCCAGAAAAAATGGCGAAGGAACGAAACCCAATTTCGGGAAATTCGCCCATCTCTAATAACTAGTCCAAACTCAAAAGCAATACTTAATCGAAATGCTTGAGAAGAAAATAAATTAAAGTTTTGAACTTGCATAGTCAAAGTCATGTCTTAAACTCAATAAAGATACAATCGCAGGATCTAAACTGACTAAACATTTTAAAATGTGTCAAATAGCGATCTTGTGAAAAGAAACATTTTGCAAAAATGTTTTCAGAAATATTTTAGAGACATATGAAATTAAAATAATGTTCAGCTGCAATAATTGCTTTTAAAAAAATCACTTAATTAAAAAAGGGGTTTAGACCCCTAGCCATGAATCCAAAAAAAGATAGTGCTCTTGTTGGAAAGGAAAGTATCTTTGAAGAGACATATTAAATTAATGTTTTTTTCACTGTAGAATGGTTCCTAAACCAGTTCCCTGTACGTGGAAGAAATGTACTTAAGTTTATAAATATGTAAACTGTAAAAATCCAAATACAAAATTTAAGATTTTGCTGTAGAATACCATTTTTACAGTATAAAAGTCTCTGAAATGTTTGGGTCTTTTTTATAACTGTATAAAAAAAATTTCAGACTTGTAACCCTAACACATTTGTTAAATTTATAAACAGAAAAGGACAAAATTGGATGATTCAGTCAGTAAAACTATCCAAGCCTTTAGGCCAAGGCTTCCTCTTACTTAAAAATAATCATTATAAGCCTGGAAGTTTTGAGCTAAATCTTCATAGTCTGACAGGGATTTATTGAAAAGTATGTAAAGCTCAGTTAAAAAATAGTAACATTCTAGAATGGCTGATATTCTTAGTTTGTACCTTGTTGGTTTGCCAAAAACATGCCTTTTTGTGATTCCATTTTAAGTGTGTTAGAAGACTTTTTTCTATAATGTATGCCAATTCAGTATCCTTTAGTAAAGGATACTAAATATGTCGGGCCACAGAAAGTCATGCCCCTTCTTTTAAGCTTTGTCCACTTTTTGGAAAATTTCTGAAAAATTTTGAATATTGGTGCGAATAGGGTTTTCACAAAAATGTGCAGCTTTTGTACATTAGTTGATAAATTTTTCCCATTGATTCATGTTAAATGACATGTGACATAACATGTGATCATGTGTGGTTGACAGATTAAGTCTGTTAGTCTGTTCATCATAAAAGATAAGACATGCCATGTGATAAAAGAGCAGATACTCAGATGCTATATTAGGGTTTGAAAATCTGTCACTAATACTTCTGCAAACAATCCTAGAAACCCAGGCTATGTTTCCAGGCAAAGCCTGAAAAAATAATAAGACAAAACATCAACAGTCTGAAACATTTCTACATAAGACAAGCCAATCCTACTATTACAAAACCTCCATTGAGTCATTGTAACGTTTCTCTGAATTTAACCTATTTTTCCTTCCTTTTGAAATGTGTTGAACAAGTCTTTCAAAGTGAGACTAGTGACTGGGGAACCTATCAAAACCATCATGTCAATCCTCGTTTTTCCACAGACCTTCTGCATTTAGAGAGCAATGGTTGTTATGGATTCTTTGTTCCTTAACATCCATTATTAAGGAATTTTACAAGTAGTGGAATAATACTGGAATTTCCTTTAGTGATAGACAATTACATTTACAATTTTTCACTTGTTATACAATTTAAAGAGGACATGTGTCAACCAGGCTTTGCCAGTTTTCTGGTGCCAAGTTCGACAAAAAAACTGTTGATGACCCTGTCCAACATATTTATGAAAGATGGGTGCCAAAAAGAGACACAAGTCTGACATCTTTGACACTCTTGTCTGCGCCAATTCCTAGGGGGTGTGTTGAGCCACATTCATAAGATTACATGCAAAAGTGTCATACAAAGCCTTGCCAATTTCATAGTGGTGAGGCTTAGAGCAAATTTGTCTTAGACAAACGGTTATTGTCAGTATGCAAAGAAATACCCATACTTTCCAAACTAATACCACTAAAGTAATAAAAACTAATGTATGATGATAATTATAAAGTTATTTTAATTTAAATAACATAAAATTAATAAAAAATTAAGTAATATAAAATGAATGTCAAATTATATAATATAAAATTCTAAAACCAATACAGCATCTACAATAAGTCCTGTTCTCAATGGGGTATTTACGGAGTTGAGTTTGAGTATGATCAGTGATTACAAATACATCACATGAGGCTAGAAGTCAAATAAAAACTGTTAGAATAGTATCTTAGTGAATATAAACTATCCTAGTGATCTGGTTTGGTGAATATAAGGTCCCAGCGAGACCTTGGGAGCCGGCTATGCCATATGTAGAATATAGGCTGAGAGTAGGAAAATAACATTAAAATAGTGATCAATATCTGATTAAATTTCATTTAAATTAGTATAGGAGAAGCAAAATATGTAAAAATTTTAACAAAAAAAATGTGGATAATAAGTTTATACAGCATGAAAAATCCTGACCTACTGACCCACTGACCTACATTTTGGGGAACGAAAGTTAACTTACAATCTTACAACTTTCAAAGTATAAAAAGATATATTTGATAAGATTTTATTTAGAAAAAGATGAAAAATCTAAAAACATGAACTAAGGGAGACATCTATGATCGGGTTTTTCACCCTTTTCTGTCGAAAAATGTACCTAAGTGAGCCGGCTATGATGACTAATGCGCCTATCGAATGTGTTAGACGCATTGTTCATAAGCCTCGACACTTTCTAATGTGCCTAACATGAAGGGGCGATCTGGGGGCATGTCGCACCACATTCGGAATATTAGACACATATATGAATGTGGTTCGGAAAAACTAGGCGCATTACTGTTTGAACAGGCAGAGATATTTCAATGCGGTCTGCCGTAGCCTGATGAGTCAAAGTAGAGCTAGATTTGCTGTTAGGGAAAAAATGTCCAATATTTCTCAACTTACACCAGTACAATAATAAAAAGTAATTTATGATAAATATCAAAGTACATAAAATGTAATTATTAAAATTTAATAACAAAAATTATCATATAAAATTAATATAAAAATATATAATATCCCAAAAATATAAAAAATATCTCCTATAAAATGTATTTAAATTTAATAGAATCTAAAACTAGCTTTACATTAAATAACCCACTGATGTTGTTCAGATTTTAAAATTTTTAATTTTACCTACATTAAATTTGAAATGTACTTTTGCTGCTCTCATCATTTATTCTACATACAGCAAGAGCCAGTACACCACAGGTCTTGCTGGGATCTGTGATCCACCAAGCAAGATCAGTACCATAGTTTATATTCACTGACATGCTATTCTAATGACTTTTTTTAATTTCCAGCCTACCTACAGCCATTATACATGTTAGGTGTATTACTAATGCGCCTAAGTTTCGTAATGAGCATAACACACAGGCAAGGTGCGTCGAACTTTAGACACCATTTATAATCGCACAAAAACCCCCTCCATACATTCAGGTGCAATCTACACTGACAATTCACTTTGAAGCGCTTTCCTTCATATATGGCTCACTAAATGTTATTATTAACATACTTAATTCTTCATTGAGTCTTTATACACATTTCAGACACATGAAAAATGGCACTTCTGATGTGCCAAATTTATGAACCACTGTGCAACTCTTTCATACATATGGTTGGATGCTACAATAATCTAACAGGACAGGTGACTGTCGAGGCAGCTCCAGTTTTCATACATTTCCTTCTATATGTTTGAAGAGGTTGAACTGAAATGGAAAATCAGTCACCTCCATTAACATCACTAATATGGTAGAAGTGGGAAGTTCTCTGCCCATTTCAGAACTAACACAAAAAGGATGTGCCAGGGCCTTCTGACAAGGTCTGGGATTAAGACATTGGGGCAGTATTCAGAATTATAGCCAAAGTTATTTTACTTTACATCTGACTTTTTATGTAGCTGGACGACACATTTAAGATGTACAAGTGTTATGACATGGCATGGTTATTAGAAAATACAAATACATTTGTGATTGGTAATTGAATATCCAGAAACTGATAAGAAGCTCTGTTAATATAAACCCTTTATTCTGAGTTGTATCAGCTTGAATTGACTTTGAATAAATAGTAACATTTTCTCCATCCATTTCTAGTTTTATAGCTTATGTTTTGCATTCTTTCTAGATTGCTCCCTAGACTTACTTACATTTACTGGCACAGAGATACATTAACATGAATGAAATGACCTAATCCTAGTAATTAAGATCTAGGGCCATATGTATGAAAACTGTCTAGGTATAAAAGTCTCTTTGTTGCCTATAGCAACCAATCAGAGCTCCCCTTTCATTTCATATAGTGCTCTGGAAAAATGAGAGAGGCCCTTTGGTTGCTATGGATAACAAAGAGAGTTTTAGACCAAGGCAGTTTTCATACATTTGGCCCCTAATGTATTGCACTTCAAGGTTCAGAACAGAGAGTAATTGCCTATGGTAACAAATCTAATTCTATTAATGAAAATTAACAACTAAAAGAACAAGTAAAAAGCTCCAATATCCCAATTTTGGACCTAAATGCAAAATACTATGTTATCTGTGTTAACACAATTGAACATATGGGAAATCTTTTAACGTATGCTTGCTATACTTGATTGGGAAGTCATATGTTGATGATAATGGTTTGACCTGGTCAACACTACATAGTTCACAGTAAATTTTTCCATTTAGTATTTTCTATCAGGAAATTTTATTTAATGTAAATAAATGTCACAGTGAAGAGATTTCAAATAAAAAAATGTTTTACTTTTGAAACTTGTGAGATAAAACATTTTAATTAATGAACTTTCATCTTTTTTATCATCCATGTATGATAAATTACATACATCTCGAAACAAATAACAGAATAATGAGCTACTTTAAAGCTAAGTAATTAAGTAAATTTCTCACCATGTATGACTGCAAAATATAATTAAGTCCTTTCACATTCATCATGCTCGGAATATGAAGAAAGAGCCTTTCATTCGACTAATTTTTCCCCTTTAATATAGCATGCATTATGTTGAGGCTTGGTAATGGATTTGGCCTCATGTTATCATTAAAATATATCTTTTGCAAGGTCCTAAGAGAAGAGATGCTCTTTTGCCTTGAGCAAAGAAGTAAACAATAATTGTGTCCAGTCGTTTTAAAGAACGGTGAAATCGTTCTTCTGGGTATTTTCTGTAAGTCATATAATCCTACATGGCAGCTCAATAGAAGTTAAAAGGTTCATAGCTCTGCACAAGTTAAAAGGTTCTACACAAAAAAAAAAAAAAATACATCAACATGTTACAAATTTAATATTCCTGCTATTTTTAATATTCACCGCTGATGTCATGAATTTAATAAAAACCATAATTACCATGTTCTTACAGGGGAAATGAGGTGTATTCAAAAAGATGCTTGCAAGGATAGTGGTTTGTGCTCTTTGTAGAAAAAAAGGCACAGGGCTTATTTTTCCCATTTTTCTAAAGAAAAATACCATCCCATTGTATCACCAGAAATTGCACTCTTAAACATATTACTAAATATTTCAGTGCTTTCAATTTCTGCTTTTGGAACAAATTATCCACAGACATTGTTAAATTAATAGAAGAACTGGAGACCTTAAAGAATACATTTTGTCTGTTGGAAATATTTGGAAATGTACTAAATGGTGCACATATAAGTAAAGGTTAACTAGATGTTTATAAGGTTTCACAGTTAGTGAAAGTCTTAACAATGAAGCAACATATGCTTTTAAATTGCACATAGCGTTTTCTTGTCCACCCGTTGAATGCAACAGAAGGGTCTGAGAGAGTTTGAGCTTGGCTATATGTCCTTTTAATAACCCACAAAAGTAAGCAAAGTAAAAAATGTAGTTATGTAAATAGTATGGAGTCACAGGTAATTCTTGTTGCAGATGGTTGGGAGAATGGTGGTTGCAATCAGCACTTAAAAGGTTGTGTTGAGGTTCCCTGAAGTTCCTCCTGTGATGGTGAAAACTTTGAAGCATCACAGGACCCTGGTAAAGATCTCTGCAGTATTGACCTTAATGCAGATAATTATTCTTCATGTTCCATTTATATGTAAAAACAGAGAACAGGCAGTCCTTGACTTACATTGTTCGACTTACATCTGTCCCCTAGTTACAAACGGAGACTTATGGAGCACGCTGGCTCTTGTAGTTCCATATTCCACAGCAGGTAGTAGCTGTGGAACGACAAGTTCCAGCATGCCACAGCAGCACATGAGGTGAAATCTTCTTAACAGGGGCACAAACAGCAAAACAAATATAAAAACCCTTCCCTGCACTATCCAAAATGGAAAAAAAAAACTTTTGTGCTGGACTTATATTTAATTAATATACCTTTTACGACCTACATACAAATTAAACTTAAGAACAAACCTTCAGTTCCTATCCCGTTTGTAACCCGGGGACTGCCTGTACTTGAACTATGAAATGGTTGGAATGCTAAAGTAATCCAGTTCTTTTTTCTTTATGTATACATCATTAGATCTAATGTTCTGTATAGTCAGCACATGTTTTAATTAGCTTAATTATAAGTAAAAATGCATTTATTTACTTTAATCATTCCTGTATGTATCAAAAAATGAACAGCAGGTGGGCATACATCAGTTTAGTGCAATGTGTAATGTGGGCACAGCAGGCTGAAATCAAGAGCAGGATCTTTCTTTTTCCAGAATAAATGTTGTACACCTAATAAGATCATTTTAGATTTTACACACATGACATTCATAAAACATTGATTCAATGAAGAAGTTACAAAAAACCATTTGTAAAGAAGAAATCTATTCTTACCAGCTATGCTGTGATTAAATGATGATTCTTTTGTCCGTATACATTATATTGCCAAAGAAAGAAATCCAGCTGTCTACAAAAAGTAAAAAAAAAAAAGATCAGTTTGTATTAACTCCTTAACTACCGCGCACCGTCTTTTTGCATCAGCCGGTGCGGGTCGTTCGTCTGCAGTGACGTCTTTTGGCGTCGCTGCAGACATCGGAGTTTGCGGCTCCTGGCGCCGCAGCTGCACTCAGATTGGGGCTGTACTACACAACCCTGATCCCAGAGCATCTCCTGCAAGCACCGGGCAGTGGGGGAAACCTCCGCAACCCAGTGCTTTAACCCTTTGATTGCGGCGGTGCCTTACCGCAGCGCAGTCAAAGGGTTCCCCTGCTCTGTCGGGTGATCGGAACACCCGGTTACCCGACAGAGCTCCGGGAACGGCTGCACAGTCAGCCCTGGGGACCTAGAGTGGCCCCAGAGCTGTCTGTGTATGAAGCCAGTGACGAGGGCACACTGCGTGGTGTCCTATTCACTGCCTGTGTCAGACTGACAGATTAGAATGTATTAGCATATTCATATATGCTAATACATTACCAAGTGTAAAAAATAAATAAAAAAAAATTAAAATAGTTCTCCCTTCATGGTATTCAAAAAAAAAGTAAAAAAAACATAAAAAGTGTAAAAAAAAAGAATAAAAAAAGAAATAATAAAATAAAAATAAATATTTAATAGAGATCCTAAAAACATGACCTGTTGGTGGGTCTTGACGACTGGAGTTGAGAAACACTGGGTTCAGGGGACTTATTCTTATTCTTTAAGTGATTTTAATATTTTTAAAACGTAAAAAATTGGAGAATGATGTTTAAGTATATGGGGCAGTTTACATGGCAAAGGACAAATACCGGTCAGTTTATCCGACCGGTATTTGTCCTGTTTTTGTGCAGTGCACACGGGCGCAGAGGGATGGCTTTTCTCTGCGGTTCGCTGAGAAAAGCCCTCCCCCTACACATAGGCATGTTCATATTCCGTCTGAAAACCGGACGGAAGAATGAACATGCCGTGCGTTTCGGGCCGCCGGGCGGAAAATCCGTGCAGTGGGGACCACTGCATGGATTTTCCATTAAGGTCCGTGTAAAAGTTTTTCAGCTGGTTTGCAGCCGGTTTTCAAAACTGAGAACCAGCTGAAAAACTGTGCTGTGGGGACAAGCCCTATGAGTCCCTTTATAATCTAGATATATAACCTATGTTAACAAATTAGAAAATCCTAACATATAATACTCTAAAGGCATCTTTCACCAAATCTGCAGAAACCTTCAGCAGCCAATTAAAAGTTAGGTATATATTATGGGGTCATTGCAATTTCTTCTCACAGATGGTTGTCAGCCTTAAGGTGTCAATCAGCAGCTTAAAAGGGCCTCAATTTTTATGTCTTTACTGACATTTAATGACATTGCAAAAATGAGTGAGAGTAAACAAGAGCATGCATTCTTTGTAATATCAAAATGTCAAAAATTTTATCTTTCAGAGATATTGGTGGTAATAAGAATAAATGAATAATATAAATAAAAAAAATTACTTATAGGGATAGTCCATTGCCAGTTATAGGACTACATGTATAATAGATAATGTTAAAATTTTTGTGTGCTGTATGTCTTCTAGCTTCATGTCACCCCTAGTGAAATACTTGAAATTGTATTACTTAGTGCATCTGTTTTGCTCAAAGTGTTTGTCATTGAGATAGATGATTACATTGCAGTAACGTAAATTTTCTAATGCAAGAAAAACAAAGCAACACCCAGCTGGCACTAAAACACATACAAATACTGCATGGAACATTTAAGCTGCATTAGGATGTGTCCATGCAACAATTGTAAAATACTGGTCTGATTCTAACTGTATTTTAGAATTGACTTTCAATTTTTGGTTCCAGTTTTGCGGTCGGTTTTCGAATTCGGCTGGCCCATTGACAATGAACAGTACATTTTCTGTCAGAAATCCGGCAGAAGAATGTACATGTTCCAATTTTTTTTAAACAGTTTTTGTATTTGAAATCTGACCACAGAAAATCTGAGTTCCGTAGACTGCAGGTAGGATTTTCTATTAAGGTCTATGGGGATGGATTTACAGTCAGATTTTGACAGTTTTCAAATACAAAAGCTGTGTCAAAATCCAACTGAAAACTCATGCCGTGTAGACATACCCTTACTGCTAATTTTTCTTTATATATGAAATGGTGGTTTTTAGAGCAGGCTTTGATCAAATTGTGCATGGCTCCTACCACATCAAATAGCTCCATTCACATTGATTGAGGACCTCAGGCAGATGGGTAGAGTACAGGCCTAAAATGGTATTCCTCCAAATGCACTATGCAACTAAAAAATCTAACCAACATATCCATTTACAACTGACATAGGCACTAGTGCAGGCTGTTGTGGCTGTAATGGAAAAAGCAAGTTTTCCAACACAAAAATACAGCAATTTCCAATGGGAAAACCTATATAAACATTGATTTCATAGAACCTTAAACTGAATTACTGCAAATTTTTCTACATGTATAAAGCAGGTTTTTATTGCACAGTTTGATCAAATTATGAATGCTCACCTATTTCATCAATATGTTCTCATCAGATGGGCCCTTATATCTTGATTTGTCTATCCATGGGGCCAAAGCTGCAATATTGTAAATGCGCTTACTGGAAATAAACTTGCATAAACTTTTTTTGCAACATAATATACTATAAAAAATTGTACGTTTTCTGCATGTGTAGCATGTGATATGTGTCTTTTGTGATACTATGTATTACTTAAATATTCACAATGATGGTGCTGCTATAATTGCCTCTGATTAGTATAAAGGTTGAATATAAGCTGATGTCTTTGAAGAAGCAGATGGTCCAGTGCTAATGCTTTTTAGAATAAGTTCTCTGCCATGTCATGGAGCAGCTGTGAGATGATATGCAGATTTAGATGCTGTTATGTTTGAACTTTTAGTTTGCAAAGCAAATCTTTGATGGAAATGTATGCAGGTGAATGACAAACTGTTCCCAGTTGCTATATTGCCTCACTTCCTTCATTTGTATTCTTTTCTAGTATGTGATATTTCTTCAGGAGATGCAAATCTGTAATGTACATGTAATGCATAATTAAAAACAGAGTGTATATATATATATATATATATATATATATATATATATTTTATATATATTATATATATATATATATACATTAAGCAAGGGATGATAACCTTTTATATATAATTTAATTAAAGAATGTCTTTTCAGTTTAGCTTAGTATTTGTTTCTCTTAAATGGACATAGTAATGTGCTTTTAAAAAATTACATTTTCTTGCAGTATAGTGCATATTGAATATGATATATTTATTAATTGCTAAAGGGAACCCATCACATTACATATACTGCCCAAGTAGTGGCAGACACACTGTTTCCTGCGATTTGTCAATATTCTATAACTTAGAGCAGTTTGGGAGAATTTACATAATAAATCTGACAGTGCATGGCCACACGCTGCCAGAGGTGAGCTGAGCAGTTTTTTACCTATTACTTGTACCATATACAAATATGTTGAATACAAGTCTTGCATGATCTTTTTACACCTAAACCTGTATGGGTATGTTCACACGAATTAAATTGCGTATTTCAACACGCATTTCGCCACATATTGTGCTTTATAAGTGGAAAAATGTGTGCCACAATTACCGTACTTCATAGCTCTCAGAGAGAGCTATGGATTACGCGTTGTCCCCCCGCATGTACAATACGATCGTATTGTACGCGTGGGGGAAGAATTGACATGTCAATTGTTAGCTGCGATTACGCACCGCTAACAATGCGTGTTTCCAAAGCACACGTACTATATGCGCCGCAATAAGTCGTGTGGACATACCCTAACAATAACAAGAGTGCATCCATACATCTAGAGGAAAAAAAGGTTCCACTAACATCATAGATAAGGGATTCTTTGCTGTAGGTGATAAGTTGTGATGATGGATTAATTGAACAAGTTCAAGAGGGGCTCAGATACCTTTCTTGAAAAATACAATAATATAATATAATACATGTTATGCCTGCTAGATTCTGGAGACAGGATGTTTATCAAAGGATTTATTCTGTCATATTTGGAGTCGGGAAGGGATTTGTCCTCTTCTATTGGACAACTACACTCACCGGCCACTTTATTAGGTACACCATGCTAGTAACGGGTTGGACCCCCTTTTTGCCTTCAGAACTGCCTCAATTCTTCGTGGCATAGATTCCACAAGGTGTTGCAATGATGCTCAATTGGTACCAAGGGGCCCAAAGAGTGCCAAGAAAATATTCCCCACACCATGACACCACCACCACCAGCCTGAACCTTTTGATACCAGGCAGGATGGCTCCATGCTTTCATGTTGTTGACGCCAAATTCTGACCCTACCATCCGAATGTCGCAGCAGAAATCGAGACTCATCAGACCAGGCAACGTTTTTCCAATCTTCTACTGTCCAATTTCGATGAGCTTGGGCAAATTGGAGCCTCAGTTTCCTGTTCTTAGCAGAAAGGAGTGGCACCCGGTGTGGTCTTCTGCTGCTGTAGCCCATCTGCCTCAAAGTTCGCCGTACTGTGCATTCAGAGATGCTCTTCTGCCTAACCCTTGGTTGTAACGGGTGGCTATTTTAGTCACTGTTGCCTTTCTATCACTCGAACCAGTCTGCCCATTCTCCTTTGACCTCTGGCATCAACAAGGCATTTCCGCCCACAGGACTGCCGCTCACTGGATGTTTTTTTCTTTTTCGGGCCATTCTCTGTAAAACCCTAGAGATGGTTGTGCGTGAAAATCCCAGGAGATCAGCAGTTTCTGAAATACTCAGACCAGCCCTTCTGGCACCAAAACCATGCCACGTTCAAAGGCACTCAAATCACCTTTCTTCCCCATACTGATGCTCGGTTTGAAAATGCAGGAGATTGTCTTGACCATGTCTACATGCCTAAATGCACTGAGTTGCCGCCATGTGATTGGCTGATTAGAAATTAAGTGTTAACGAGCAGTTGGACAGGTGTACCTAATAAAGTGGCCGGTGAGTGTAGCTTCAGACTCATAGGGCTTTTGTCTTTCTCTGGATCAAAACTGTGGTGTTTTAGGTTGGATTGATGAACTGGAGTCATTTTCCGACCTTGTCTACTATGTTAATAGGTTCACAGTGAAAGGTAGACAACTGTCAATTAATGGCAGGTGGGTGGGGAGAACAACTGATCTTAAATATCATGGGGTCATTTCTGGTAGCGAATGGTCAAATGATGCTAGATTTGTGAAGTAAATTCTCAAAAACTGCTGTAAATTATAGAATGAGTAATATACCTAGAAACATGCTGTCACTGCCTAATGCTGCCCTGAAAAGAGGTATCATAAGCAATGTAAAAGATTTCATCTAAAGAAGAAATATATTTATATTGTATGGCTTGTACCCAAAAATCAGTCAAATTATGAGTAAAGAGATTACATGTGGGTAACAACACAAAAAAAATGCTGCCTCTTGATACAGATATGTTGATGGCATTTATTAGTACTGTGGTAGTACATCAGTATATTACGGGGGCTTCAGCTGCAGCATTTCACTTTTTCAAAATGTTCGCCAGAAGAGGCGAAACAGCAAACATTTTTGTTAAGTAGACATTTTCTTAAACTCCTTTCTGGGGAAATCTGATCTTATTTAAATACTTGTGACATCACAGTCCCCAACATTACAGATCATCAAAATGCTGTTTGAAGTGACAGCCGTGGCGCTCTCAGAATTGGAGATTGCACTTATAACCAAAGTGTCACTGAAATAAAATATCCCTAAAATAACAGATATGACTTTTAGGGTATGTTCACACGGCATTTGTAAAAGTATGTTGCGCACTGAACCGGACCCCAATATGTATTTAACATTGTTAAAGTGTAATTATATTGATTTCAATGTAAACTACGTATTATCGTTTTGATGATACGTGTTTTACATACGTTTTGCATTGCATTAAACGGATGCGTTCAAAGAAGTGACCTGTCAATTCTTGCTCTGGTTAATGCATTTAAAAGCCCATAGAAACAATAGTGATACGTTTTTGCAGTCCTGAAAATGTATCCAAATACGAACCACACTTTGGATGCGTTTGACATAATACGCTTTAAATATTGCATTGACGCCGTCTTCACAGACCCTTTTAGTACAACCTGATGATTGCTAAAGTGCCCTGTGTTTTGGAGCAGTAAAGAAGCAGAACATAACTCTTCTTCACTATCTCATGCAACATATAATTCTTCGCAGGTTAGGTATCATTACATTTAGTGTAATTAATTCAAATCTTAGTAATGTATTTTGTAGTTTCTCTATAAGTTACAGTTAGATTAACAACTCTTGTGTAAGTTTATGCAGCAAATTGCACGTGAACAAGGGCAAAGTTATTACTATATCTATGGTTGGTCTACCTTTTTAAATATGGAAAATGTATAAGCATTTATTCAAGGTTGCTAAATTACTTTAGGTCCTCTTTTCCCAAAAGAATACTTCAGCAGGTTGTTTAAAAAACACCAGTGAAAACCATTTTGCAATTATTTGCTTGTGTAGTGTTGCTGAAAATGTCAATGTGTATGCGTGTACAGACTTTTAAACACACAAGAAAGAAACAAAACTAGAATTTTAAATTTATTTTAAAAAGATATAAAACACTTGAACAATGTATAAAGTACAAAAGAATCACTTTTACTTAGTGAATACACTGTAAAATGAATTATCATGCACACGCATAGAAGCAATAAAATCTCTAGGATTCAAAAAGGGCAATGGTAGCACTGCAGATGTTGTATCTCAAGGTTTTAAACATAGAAATCAAATACACATCAAGAAGTATGTGCAGTCTTATCTAATCAATATTAGTACGTGCATGTTTATCTAATTAATATAATTACCCAAACCATTTATTTTGCCATGAAAAACGTGAGAGCATAAAGCTTATGTTTCTTATTGTTTTATCTCAGCAGGTAATAGAGACACTTATTTAGTTATTTATAATTTACGTTTTTGTGTGTATATACTGTATACTGTAGTTTCAGGATTTCTGAGGGGATAAAATATCACCATACTCAAAGGGCCAGCCAGGCTATAATAATTTGGCTGATATGGGGGAAACTTATCACTCGTGTTGATCAAACTGTTCTAGAAAAGTTAAATTCCAGTAGAACTTCTCAAATCTTTAGAACTCGAAACAAAGCGAACTAGTTCTAGTTCTAGTTGTGCACGCCATTTTCAGTTTCGTTTTCAGCGGATCTTTGCACTTTTGGCAGCCATCTAATCAGTGCAGAGCAAAGAGAAGTATCAAAAACGTCATCGCTGAGGTGAAGGGCTCTCATTAGCTGCTAAAATCACATGACCATGTTATATATATTTCACTGTATTGCCTTGTGAACACAATTTTCAGCTCATTCTCTGTGCTGTACAGACTCCTCTTAGTTAGGTAGCATTTTCCTCTCTATAGACATCACTAGTTAGGGAGTTTGGTATTGCTGGCTGCATCTTTCCCACACCCAGAAGCTGTTATTTGGCGACATTTGCAGGCTTGCGTCACGCCTAACTCTCATATACATAGATATATATGCTTGGATTTGCTAAATCATACTCAGTGCCCAAAAGTTCAGTTTTTGCAGTTTTGGGGGTTCAGTAATTGCATGTGTCAAAGGGGCTTTTTGGCCCCCTCAGGATGCAGAGCCCCGTTGCAGCTGCTACCGCTGCACCTCCTATAGCTACTCCTCTGCTTGCAAGCTGTCCTCATCTTTTCAGTTAGCCATTGAAAGAAATGAAGTATTTTAGCCTCTCAATATTTTCTGTCACTCTTAGGCCATGTTCACACGGCTTAATTGAGGGGCTCCCACAATTACGATGGGACTTCGGGAGTCGCGCTGATCGGCGTGTACACCCGTGGTGTGGGGATGTAAGGCAGCAGCCTGCCGGCCCCATAGACATGTATTACTTGCTCAGGCGGAAGAATGAGCATGTTCTAAGTTTTTTGGACCACTAGTATAAAAAATGTGCAGTGGGGACTGCTGCACGGATTTTCCATTGATGTCTATGGGGGAGCATTGCTTGTCAGTTTTCAGATGGTTTGTAAAACCGCAGACCGTCTGGAAAACCGACAAATAACCGGTGCTGTGGGGACAAACCCTTATACCTAAAATGGAGGCATTAAAAAAAAGATAAAGACTATATTTATTGAAATACAATGTATCTAATAACAAATAGTTTTTTTATTGCATTATATTTTAGTTCACTTGAAGGCTACAATCTACCTTCAATTAAAAAAATACAATATTCATTATATTCTTTTCCATATACTGTAGATATCAACCTACATCTCAACAAGACCTTTGTTTTTTCATACAGCGCATGTAATAATGCTTGTAATTAGCTACTGAATAATGTTCATTAGCCCCCAAGTTGTGAAACTACAGCATGGGGATTATTTACATCCTTGTTATACAGCTGAAGCAAAAAATGGTAAAGGTTTGCACATTATTTATCACACTGTCCAGGTTCCCTTCCCAAGTTGGAACTTTCAAGCATTAATAAACATGTTGATGCATTTCTCTTTTTTCCCCCGCTGTATAACATAACAATCAGACCTCTGTTTTTAATATAGCATTAGCGGGACTTGGTAACCTTGATTTTTATCTTAGTATTGATTTAAGCAGTCTCATTTTTATAACCAACATATCTCATTAAAACTGAGTATAACATTCTGTAAGTTTCTGTAAGCCTAAATAACTATACTATACTATAGAGAAAACAGCAACAGATTCTCACATAATTCATCAAAAGGAACAATGATTCATAATCAATAAATCTTAAACTGTTGAGAGCAACATTAGTTCATAGGAACAAAATATTAATGAAAAATTTCCAAGTTCACTTAAAGAGAAGAATTGATGTTGTGTTCATTGGTAACATTAATTGATACAGTATAAATGGAGTTCTTAATTGAAAGCATTAGATAATGATGAATTAGCAATAGAAAATTTATTTTAACCCCATCCTGACTAAGACATACAGGTGCATGCAAAGATGAACTTGACAGATAATACACCATGATATCACAGCACAGTTATCTCAACTTTTTCAAGTTTTCCAATGGCTTGTGTTTTCATCTAAGAACAGATAACACAAAAAACATGATATCACTGTTAAGTTTAACTTTGCTACATCCATACATGTATGTCACGATGTTGGATAGGCATCATGAAGAGGATATAAGCTGTCAGTGACTCTGAACAGTAATAACTCAGATCCTCCATTTTACACAAACTATTCTAAAAATGTCATACAGATACAGATCCCACCTCTGGGACCTGCACTTCTCTTGAGCGTAGGGTTCTCTTTACCTCCATATTTATTTTCCATTTGGCTGAAGTGAACATAGAAGCCTCCAAACAATGAAGCTGTACAAAAAAGTGTTTATTCTCATTGCACCCAACAAACTTTTTTGGTTTTCAAATGCATTCTATTTTAGCATTATCTTGAAGGCCCTGGGCGGATCAACATTTAGAATCAGCAAAAATCTGACTGGAAACCAGTGCCCATAGATCTCAATAGAAAATCCAAGCTGTAGTCTTTACAGCTTGAATTATTTATTGTTGGATTTCAAAACCGCCGGTATATTGAACATGTTTTATAATCCGCCATATTCGACAGATTCTAGTGCAATGTAATGTTAAAGAGCTGGCCAAAATCCGAAAACCGGCCTCAAAATCCGCGCCAAAAACCGCGGTACCACGATTGTAAAATACTGTCAGTTTTCCAATGGCATTTTACTATTGCCGTGTAGACATAGCCTTAGGGACTGGTCTTTAATACAACAGATTTTAGCATAGTATTTAAACATGATTTTCACATTTTCATCATATAGTAGCAAGCATTTTAAAAATTGATTATAAACACGCTAATTGATTACTCACTTTCCAAACAGTTTAGATAAGTGAATAAGCTTACTGGTAACAAAGGCAGTTTTATTGGAGCGCAGTTAAAGCTGCCTCAAAACCGCGTTGTGTGAAAGCACCCTTAGAGTATGTTTACACAATGTATTACAGCGCGTACAGTATGTGCCACAATACATCGTGTGTTTCGGGAGCTCACACTAATTAGCATGTACTCCCGTGGGGTGGGTGGCCGGCAGCCCACTGGCCCCATAGACATGTCACTTATCTCCCCGAGTATACAATACGATCGTATTGTACATGCGGGGGACAAGGCGTAATCCATAGTTCTCTATGAGAGCTATGGATTACAGTAATTATGGGGCGCATTTTGCCACATATTAAGTGCAGTACGCTGCAAAATACGCAGTGAAATGCACTCCAAAATAAGCCATGTGAACATACCCTTAGGGCTACTTTAGGATGAGTTATTGGATAACAAGGTCCCGATATGTTGTTTTTTCAGTGATCATCTTCTGTCTGTGACCACCTTTGTTGGAGGATATTCTACATTTTCATCAATAATGCATTATTATTTAAAATAATTTCTATATCGTGGAAACTTCATTACTATATCTGGGATATTTTAAATAAATTTACATCAGGAATCAGTTTGTCTGATATATTTTAAACCATTATGTAGTATAGTGCACTTATCTTTGTATAAAGCAGGAGAAAGTATCTGCTCTAACTGAAGGTATGCAAAATCAGAACAGCAATTTGGTAATAATCTTTATTTACCTATGCCTACATGTTGAAAGCTAATCAATAAAATAGCAATATCCATTTAAGTAATAAACACATACACTTTTTAATATGGAAATCTATCCAAGGTAGGCATTCATCACAGGTATAGGTCTTTAATATAGAAATATACATATTTTGTGTCACTTATTTCAAGGATGTCGAGTCAAGAGAAAATTTGAGGGATATCACATCTGTCCTTAACAAGGAATTTAAATACATATATGGCTTTAGTCCAGTAAACAGGAAACTGTGAAAAAATGTTGCATTTAAATAAAAATGCAAAGATACAGGGCCGTATGTATAAAAACTGTTTAGGTGTTAGGGTATGTTCACACGGTGTATTGTGGCGCGTATAGTACATTCATCTGCCAAGCTAGATAATACTGTCACTGGCTACCTAATGTATTATACCCCTTTACAGATGCCATTGAAATAATTTCATCAATATTATTTACTACAGCTTGAGTGGTTTTAATGTTAGATATGTGTGCATACACTTTTTAGCCCTTACATTAAAAAAACTGACAAGTAAAGTGAAGTTAATTAATTGATTATCATGTAACAATGGCTAGAAGTAGGTTATGATAGGACATACAATATGAGACAGCAAAGGAACAATCAGTTGATGTGTTGAAAACAGGGGACATTGCAATTGTAAATATCTAAATGACCTTGACAAGGGACAATTTGTGAATGCTAGAGTACTGCGGCAAGCATCACCAAAACAGCAAGTATTGATGAATGCTCCAGCTATGTAATGGTTAGTACCTTCCAAAGATGGTTCAAGGAAGGACAATCGTTGAACCAAAAACAGGGTCATGTCCACCCATGGCTCACTGATGTGCATCAGCATAAAAGTCCATCCTTTCTATTTGGATGCCACAGAGGGACTACTGTAGCATAAGTGGCTGTGATAGAAAACTGTAAGGGTATGTTCACACGGCTTATTGTGGCGTGTATAGTACACACCGCAATGCATTGTGTGTTTTGGAGCCACGCGCTGATCTGCGTGTAACTCCACAGCATAGGGAGGCCAGGTGCCAGCCCCATAGACATGCATTGTTAGCAGCATGTAATTGCCGCTATGGCTATGTTCAAATGGCGTAATTGCGGCAGATACAGTATGCGCCGCAATACACCTGGTGATTTGGAAGTTGCGCTGATCAGCGCGTACTCCCAAAGCATGGGGGGACGGCAGCCCGCCGGCCCCATAGACATTCTTTACTTGCTCCGCGTAATCGCCACGAATAATTGACATGTCACGTCTCCTTGCGTGTACAATACGATCGTATTGTACACGCGGGGGGACGAGGCGTAATTCATAGTTCTGTATGAGAGCTATGGATTACCGTAATTGTGGGGCGCATTTCACCGCATATTCAGCGCAATACGTGGCGAAATATGCCCGCATTTATCCGGCAAAATACGCTGTGCGAACAGACCCTAACAATTCCCATGTCAATTCTCCCCCCGCGCGTACAATTCGATCGTATTGTCCGCGCGAGGAGACGACGCATAATCCATAGCACTCTATGAAAGATATGAATTACCGCATTTCGCCGTGTATAAAGTGCAATACGCTGCAAAATGCGCGCCGATATACGCTGCAATTTAAGCCGTGTGAACATACCCTTAGATCACACAGTGCATCACAACTTGGTGCACATGGACCTGCAGAATCCGGCCCCTGTCTACTGAAAGCACCTGCACTGCATATGTGAGCATCATTACTGGACCTTAGAGCAATTGAAAAAGTAGGTATTAGGGTGCTTTCACACAGTGCATTTTTGGTGCGTTTTTGATGCGTTATTTCAATGCGTTTTTTGTGCAGGAAGGCACAGCAATTAATGATGTACATTGCTGTATAAAAATCGCGGCAAAAATCTTGGTAAATTCACGGTAAAATCACGGTAATGACAACGATTTTTGCCGCATTTTCCTGCACAAAAAACGCATTGAAAAAACGCACCAAAAACGCACCATGTGAAAGCACCCTTAGGGTATGTTCACACAGCGAATTAAGTCTGTGTGAACATATGCTTTTAGATGCATGTTTGGATCGGTCTGTTGGACCCTAAATGGACCCAAACACATGTCTAATAAATAGCAATGTGAGTTACATTGCTTTTAATATGAAACACGCATCGACGTTCACATGATGCGAGTCTCACTGTCTTTCAGGTCCATATTTCGATCCGTTCCAGGAATTAACATGTCAACTCTTGGTCCGAAAGATGCAGTAGGAGCCCTATAATAAAGTATAGGGTGCGATCCTGCTGCATCCAACACGCATCCAAACACGCATCTGCGTGTTAGATACGTGTTGGATCTGATCGCCGCATGCGTTTTTGAATGCGATTTTCGGATCCAAAATGGATCCGAAGTCAGATCCAAAAATGCTGTGTGAATGGTCCCTTATAATTATGAATGATTGGGAGTGTGTGCATCACTTACCCAGATAAAAGATAACTGCGAGAGAAAAGCAAGCTGATATAGGTTGTGTGAGGCTCTTGCCATTATTCTGTTGAGAAACCTTGGCACCAAGCATTCATGTGGATGTTACTTTGACACATACCATCTGCCTAAGCATAGAAGCAGATCAAGTACAATCTCTAATGGAAGTGGCCTCTTTCAGCAGGATATAGCATGTTGTCACATTGCAAAAATTGTTCAGTACTGGTTTAAGGAACATAAAATGCTACAGAAGTGTTGTACAAGGTGTTTACTTGGCCTCAAAATTCTCTAGCCCTCAGTTTATTGAACAGTCGGTAGTTTTACGTAGTGAATAGTGATGAGCGATTATGTTGACTATCGTCATCTGGTCGATAGTCGATATCGGCAAGTATCAATAAGATATCCGATAGTCGATAATAGATTATCGCCGATGACCATTAAAGTCTATGGGAGAGGAACAACACCTTCATTCTTACACCCAAACAGGGATGGAGAAGCTGGAATTAACATCCACAACAGTCAAATGGATATGTGCTACATCTTAGGCAACACACTTAGGTTATAAAAGCCACAGAAAAAAACTCACAGACCATTCACTATCCCTGTCTTGCACCACAGCATGACCCTTAAACCTGCATGACCCACAAATTAAAAAGTGCCAGAAGGCAGTATGATTTGAACCATCATTTTACTTGAACTGGACATTGAATATCCTTGTCCTGGAACGCAGCATGAGCCTCAAACCTGCATGATCCCAGATTAAAAAGTGCCGGAAAAAGGAGTCTTTCAACCACCATTTTAGTTGAACTGGACATTAACTATATCTGTCCTGTACCGCAGTATGACCATTAAACCTGTCTGACCCACAGATTAAAAAGTGCTGGGAAAAGGAGTCTTTCAACCACCATTTTAGTTGAACTGGACATTGACTATACCTGTTCTGTACCACAGTATGACCATTAAACCTGTCTGACCCACAGATTAAAAAGTGCTGGGAAAAGGAGTCTTTCAACCACCATTTTAGTTGAACTGGACATTGACTATACCTGTCCTGGACCGCAGTATGACCATTAAACCTGTCTGACCCCCAAATTAAAAAGTGCCGGGAAAAGGAGTCTTTGAACCACCATTTTAGTTGAACTGGACATTAACTATATCTGTCCTGTACCGCAGTATGACCATTAAACCTTCTGACCACAGATTAAAAGTGCTGGAAAAGGAGTCCTTTGAACCACCATTTTAGTTGAACTGGACATTAACTATATCTGTCCTGTACCGCAGTATGACCATTAAACCTCTCTGACCCACAATTAAAAAAATGCTGGGGAAAAAGGGGTCTTTGAAACCATTTTAGTTGAAATGGGCATTAAATTAACGTCCGACCCATATACCATTAAACCTGTTGACCCACAATTTAAAAATCCCGGAAAAAAGGGGTTTTCAACCCCCAATTA